>KK118288.1:39069-59356 GCA_000611955.2 Stegodyphus mimosarum | reverse complement strand
AACATGAAGGAAAATTATTAACAAGTTAAATTTATTTGGAGCAATTACTAACTTAATTGGCAACAGCCCTTAAAATTTTTTATTTTAATTAAATACGTGCCCTCTTCAAGGATCCGTATTGCCCCATTGTGTCACCCTTTTCTCGCTGTGCAGAATCGCTGGTCAAAATCCGTACAAGCAGAGGATCCTCGCCTTTAAATACTCTAGCTACTGACTATGCATCCCTTTTCTTCCCTGCTCTCGGAAGAGAAGCATGTAATTAACAATTTGGCTGCCTCAGCTCTTCTAACAACGTGATTTGCGTATTATGTAAGTAACTATGCATTCTCAGTCTGCCAGTTAATGGTTTACAATGGCCATAAGAATGGTCTTCTCAGTCTACCAATGGCCAGGATGTGTATAAATGAGTAATTTTTCTTGCCTTGTTTCAGTTTCGAACTAGAATTTGAGCTTTCTCCTTCAGTTCCGCAACAGATGCAGCTTAGTTTTTCATCTATAACAGATGCAAAATTATTCTATTGGAAAGTGGTTGCTTTTCTGTTATCAGATCCTGATTGCGTAGAGTTAATATAATGCATATAAACTTTAGTATCCATGCCTATATGCATATATAAACATTAACTAATTAAGATCCGTCATATTGGCTTCTCATGGCTTAGATGTCACATTTACTCGAGTATTCTTCCCTATTATATCCTTAGGTTGAGAGTTAACAATAGCTTATTTAAAATATTTTTTATTTGATAGACTTTAAATTATGCAGGGAACACTGAACACTGGTAGTTCGGCCTGGGCTCGCATTCAGGCGAACAACCTGGTTGTACGGGCATTTTTGTGGTTTTCCCGTGTGCAGCGTGGATACTAGCCAGGTCCGTTAATAAACTAATACTGTCAAAATGACCAATTCACATTATATATTCTTTAAAATGAGTCCGTCAGGGATAGAAACTTGAAATCAAGCTTCATTTGGCATTTTCTTATAAAATGAAAAGCATTTATGAATAAACAAATGGTAACTTTTCCATCTGAAAGAGGATACGAGGAGGGAAAATACGAGTGTAAATACGAAGCAAGTTGTATTAGGGATAATGAAACAGAAATTTTTGAATGAGGTTGACAACAATTTTTCTCTTTGTCTTTAGAGTTTACATCCGAAACTTTAAATTTTTAATCAGCAATTATTCAATTATTTAATTGTAACTAGGCGTAAATTCTCTTATGTAAGAAACTTCCATTAAAATTAAGAAATTTAAATTTATTTTGATGTGGGTTTATTTTCAGACTGAAGAAACATGCAAACATCTTTTCTGTAAAATACATACCTTTGGGGATCAAGTTTGGTAAATCTTTTTTTTTCTGTGAATTTGAATTTTATTGCTAAGCACTGAATATCAGCATCAGGAGAAATTACTTTTCTACCTAATCCTCGTACTTGTTATCCTTTTCAAAATTAGTATTTTGTAAGCATTAAAGTTTTTCCTTAGCAGAAATAAAAAACTAAATTTTTTCTATATCCAGAAAGAATGTATTTTGTCGGAATGAAGTAAGATTAAATACTAAAGATTTCATTAATATTGTCTAAAAATACAGCAAGTCATTAAATACGATACAAATTTTGACAAAAATTAACCACAGCACAATTTTATTTGCATATAAAACAGTTTCTATTTAAATCTTTTATTTTTGCAAAAGTGCAGTTCCCAAATTATTAAAAAAAAATTTACTTCTTTCAAAGTTATCAGTTTTAAATTACTGAACTGAAGAAGAAAAAAATTAGTAACGTTGTTTTCTTAATACATGACTATAAAATATAAGCTATAAAAACACATTAAAATTAGCAAAGACCTAGGACAATGGTTCTCAACCTTTTTGCCCTATACACCCCTTTCTCCCACGTTGGGTGTATGGTAATGAAATAGCTGACGATCTTGCAAGGAAAGGTTATGATCTCCCTACCCCCATATCCACTGATTTAAGCCCATCTGAAATACATTCCCACTACAAAAATAAAACGAACTTGGAGCTGAAAATTTCTCCTGCTCACTATATCCATATCGCTGAGCAACCAGGCCTATCACTTGTAAAAGAACTAGATCTCTCAAAATGGCCATGGGCAGATTCAGAAGCGGGCATCTTCCAAGCATGAAATTCAACTGGGCTGGGGGAAGGACCTTTCCCTCATGTGGCTGTTCCCTTCCTGCCTCTCCCGCTCACCCACTGGATTGCATAGGGGTCTCTCTGAGACAGCTGTCGACTCAGCAGGATGATGTCAGTGATTCACTTTTGCGGCAAGGCCTGTTGGACTTAGTGTAGGCTTTCCTGTCCCAAGAGGATTAGTAACAACAACAACGACAACCTTTTCACCATTGCTAGACGATCATTCCCTTCCTTCTTTCAAAATTCTTAAAATACATATACTTTTATTTAAATTTAGATTATTTTAATGTGTTCTGTAAGTTAAACAAGAAAAGTGTAAAAATGTCGATAAGTAACAAAATTTGTAAAAAGGTAGTTTTTTATACTTATTTAACTAAAATTAAATCCTTAATAGATAAATAAAAACTCACCGCATTCGCTCACTGTGGATGCAGACAGATCTATTCTAGTTTTTGCTACACATATCCTTAATTACTCAGAAAATAAATCAGTCTGGACTATGTTTTTTGTCACGCCTGAAATTTGAGACGGCTCCACTCTTTTCTTGAATATTTTATATTGACAACCAACTCAGTCTCGTGAATTAGCGATGCAGGGCAATTTTTAACAATATTAGCATCAAATATTTTTTGCAAAGAATTTCGATAGCTGCACAAAATCTGATATCCTTGTAACTCAGAATGTGACAGGCACCAGTCCCACTGACTCACGTGACTCCTCTTTGTTCTCGTTTTCATAGGGACAATTCCAGCTCACATAAGCAAGCGTTGCTGAAAAGGCAGGTGCTTCTTTCTTCTGTTTCATCTCAACGGAGAATGCAATTTTCGTATTTCTGAGACTATCAGGCCCTTTAGATATTTTCTCGGGCATTTGGAAGGAGCGAAAAATTACATTTCGTTCTGTACCAGAAAATAACCACTAAACCATCGTAGTATCGTTTCATTTGAATTCCGGTAACCAACATAAAATTGTTTCCCTAAAAATGCAATGAAAATTTAATAAATTTCCGATCTTTGTAGAAATCACCAGGACTGACGGACAAAATATTGAATATCAGAATAATATCAGAAAGTTGTTATGATTTCAAATAGATGTAACCTCCTACAAAAGAGGAAACTCCAAATACTTATTTTAAATTACAGCAATTTGAGCATACACAATTTGGATGTCTTAACCACTCGCATTACCTCAGGAGTGTCAAGACCACCTTCAAAGAAATTGTCAAGTGTCTTCGATGTTAAAATGATCATCCTCTCAAAGCAAAAATTTACTCTGAATTCTCAAAACCACTTATACTGTCTCGGAGGAATCTATTTTATGGTTTCGGAAAGCAAAAAATCTACGGCCAAGGGAATTTTTCCAACAGATCCCAAATGTGGGAACGAATCCTTTTCAGTTTGTAGAGTCATTATGATTTTTTCGAAGCAGGATATGTGAAAAACGAGCAAATCTCTCTCCGGGACTCAAACCTCGGACCTCCCGAATACGCCCCGAGTGTGCTGGCCATTACACCACGAAGGCATGCTAAGAAGGCGAGAGAAAAACCTTATATACTCCCCCTTTTAAAGGGCAACTTGGAATTAGGTGACCGAGATGCCAAATCCTGGTGGTGGAGAATCACCACTGTAAAGCTATTAGGTTATTTCGAAGCAAGAGACATGAAAACTGAGCAGTGCTCTCGCCGGGACTCGAACATCGGAATACTCGCATAGGCGCCGAGTGTGCTGGCCATTACACCACGAAGGCATGCTAAGAAGGCCGAAGAAATACCTTATAAGTTCCCTCCGCAACAATGGCACCGAATAAATTGTCACCTGCTAACCGAAACTTGCTGTACGATAAAGAAACCTGCAATTTATTTCCTTAAGAAAATCACGGATGTTGCAAATAAATGCAAAGTAGCTCAAACTCCGGAGAAAAACTGAAACGTGATTTAGTGAAAATGTTTTACCTTAAGCAAAGAAATTGAGCTTTCTCGCTTGCTGGAAGATGATTCGCTTCCCTGTACTATGTTCTTTGTCCCTCTTACAGCTTCTGAAGACTTTCCGCCCGCTGAGGCCAAAAGCCAACTCAGCTCCCAGTTGAAATATGACGAAATTTTCCAATTGCTGTAACTACAAAGCCAATTCAATTTCTATATTCCACTTATTTCCCACAACAATGATGTACTGAGTTCAAAGGATAAAGTGGACTCTCTGCTATAAATTTTCAGATCCTCCCAAGGAGATTGTCTCAGGATTCTGTCAGTTTCCCAAGTGGAGTAAACTGCAACAACTGGTAAGCTCTAATTACTAATTATCAGATGCCAGATAACGTACTAATATCTGAGTGTGCGAGGAGGATTTCTTTAGTTCAAATTCTTGATTTGCGCAGACAGTGGAATATTTCTGCGATGTCCAGAATTTAATGATATCATCACCTGACACTTCTCACATTTCTGACTGGTCTAAGAATTTTTTCAGCGCCTTCTGAAATCCGAGGGGCGAACAAAATATCCCTGCCCGTTATTGGCAAGATCCTTATCTTTCACGAGGCCTGGATCTAATATTATTTTATTTTACCTGAATTCTCCGAATCTGGGACTTCATTTGTGGTTTCTTACGAATGGTATCCCTACTGCGGCTTCGCTGAGGTGCTATTAATAGCTCATTAAATTTTGTCACTGTAACCAGTATAATACATAATATCAAAGCATCAAAAGATGACCTCTTGTTATTGTTATTTTTTATTCAACCGTCATATTTAGCGATAGCTGAATTGTGCGTTTATTCTGCAAGCAATTTTACCAATGTATGATATTTCTTGTACGCTAAACACATACAGATTAAAATCTACGTTCATCTTGAGCTATTTGCTGTTATTTGTTGCACTGTATACAGTTAATTTTTATGATAAATTGATTTCTTTCTACTTATTTTGAGTCATTATCAAGAGAGAGAGATATCAACGAACTAATACCGTCTTTTTCTGAAAATAAGACATCCTCCGAAAATAAGCCCTATCATGATTTTCGGAACTTTTTGTAAAATAAGACATCCTCCGAAAATAAGCCCTATCGTGATTTTCGGAACTTTTTAAAATAATGTGACAAAAAGAATTCGTTAAAAAATGCTGTTGATTTATTAAGTAATAATATGTTTAGCTTTCCTAATACTCGTATTTCAGAGAGATGTTTGAAACAAAATATTCCGAGAAATTAATTGTTTACCTCTACAGTTCGTTTCAAATTAATTCTTGGAATTTATCATAAAAATACAACATAAGGCAGCAGTCTACATTGAGTGACAGTGCAGATATACAACGTTCATTCATTTCAGTCTTGTAAATCTGATTATTTCCTCATACGTAATTTTATTTAAAAATAAAGTGAACAGTTAACCCCAGTTAAAATGAATATTTTTTAACCCCAGTTAAAATGAATATTTTTTAACCCCAGTTAAAATGAATACAAAACGAAAGAGTTATTCCGTCGAGTGCAAAAAAGGAATCGTGGAAGACTCCAGGGGTGTAAATCTTGTAGCATTCTGTAAAGAGAAGATGCTGGATCTCCGTATGGTTCGTAAATAGCGTGCAGACTACGATTACCTGTGTCAACTGGTGGACCAAGGAAATGAGAAAAAACGCAGAGTTGGATCAGGTCGGCAGCCGTTAATTTATGAGTTGGAAGATTGCATCTGGGAATGGATCGCAGGCAGGAGAGCAATGGTTTTAGTTGTGCGCAGGGCTGATATTCAAAAATTTGTCCTTGAAACAGCAATTGAATTTGATATATCCACAGAAGAATTTAAAGCATCGTCACACCGGTTAGACAACTTCCGTAAACGATATGAACTGTCTCTAAGGAGATCAACAACATTGTTTAAGCTGGAAGACAATGAAGCTGTTAAGCGTGCACTTGCGTTTAAGCTTTTTGTTGATGGCATCGATTTTTCGAAATACCAACTCTCCAACATGATTGCTATGGATGAGACCGTGGTATTCCTAGGCCAAGGAGCTCAAACGACAGTTCACCACAAGGCTACTTCGTCAATTTACGTTCCTTCTACCGGTTACGATAGTGCACGTGTTACCTGTATTTTGGCGATTCGTCTAGATGGCAAGAAAGTATCGCCATTTTTAATCACTAAAGGTAAAAAAGACCAGATTCAACGTGTTTCAGGAATTTATGTCATTGAAAGTGAAAAAGCCTGGTGCACCCAAGCAGTTATAAGAAAGTGGGTTGATTTTATGCTGCCACCACTGTTGAGGGGTCAGAATAGAGGTTTACTAGTTTGGGATTCAGCCAGTACTCACCGCGCTAAAGACATGAAAAACTTTCTTGCTGAGAGGAAGATTGATCAAATAATGATTCCGGCAGGAATGACTGGTTACCTCCAGACACTTGACATTGCAATAAACAAGCCATTCAAGGATCATTTGCGGATGGAAATCAATGAATATATTGAAAACAGAATGGTGAGAAATCATCGAGGTAATTTTGTAAAACCAGGCTTACAAGAAGTTGTGAATTGGGTAAAAAATTCATGGGACAAAATAACTGATAGTGATGTTTCCAATGCACTACGAACAGGCTACTTAGACAAGAAGTATTCATTTAACGATAGCTATATCGCAAGACATGAGAGATTCGGACCAATGATTCAACAGGAAATGGATTTGGAAGAAAATCAGAATATAATTCAGAATTTTATTTATGACGATGTTCCAGAAGAAGATGACATGACTGTAATTGAATAAATTTAAATTTCTGTATTCTGTGTAAAATAAATATTAAATAAAAATGTATAAATATACTTTTATTTTTGCCCTCCCCCGAAAATAAGCCCTAGCGCGTATTTTGGACCAAAAAAGAAAGTAAGACAGTGTCTTATTTTCGGAAAAAGACGGTAGTTAGCAAAAGTATTTTGCAAATTTAGTGTATCGAATACTTTTCCTCCTCATGTGATTCAAATTAAATAATTCTATATAAACAACTAAATTTCCTTGAAAGGCATTACCTGGAAGTGCATGCTATTGAAAACGAGTTTTCGTGTTTTACATTTTTTTGATAATATTACACCAGCATGATAATACTTCGTTTAAAATACATCTTTTATCTCTATGAGGCAATGAAAATAGATATTTCAAAAATTAAAGGTGACTGCTTTTTTTCAAACTGTGATACTGCAGTTGGAATAGTGTTTAGTTTTGCTCTCAAACTGTGGTAGTATACTTTAGGAATAAGCAAACAACTTGCTAAAGTGTTTGCTTATTCCTGTTTGTGTTACGAGAAACTTACAAAGAATGTATTTTTCTTTATTGTGAAAAGATCAAAGAATATTTGTTGTGAAAGTCTTCCTCACCTTATATAGCAGTCTGAGATGCTTTTCCGTATAACTCATCTCTGTAAAAGTGATTTTCTTTCATATTTCATATTCATTCTAAAGATATTTTACATAAGCAATAAATATAGAAACTCACCAAGGTGGGAGACTCCCAGACCTGGGCTTTTTTCAAACCCTTTAGACGGTTGATTGCGACTCTCCCACCAGAAGAGATCCAAGGAGGCAATAGCCCCGGTTAACCAACGGGACAAAATTGCATACAGTCAAAGTTATAAGAACACAAGTCAGTGGCGACCGGGCTCCAAAACCTACAAAGAGAACTAAGTCAGGTCGAAGACCGTTCTCCAGTGTTGACAAAGGGCAGCCAAACCTTCAAGGATAGCCTTCGAAATCTAATCATATAGCGTCCCTACAAGCAAGGAGCAGTCAAGACAGCACCGCTCCGGGACAAAACAAAGGTGTCGTTGAACTTCATATTGAAACTTTCAAATGAAAAAAAAAAAGATATAAAAACTTACAGCAAAGCATGATGCACTCCCTCACAGGAGAGAATTTATTATATCTACACTCCAGAAAACGTTTAATTAGAAATAACTGAATTTATCATTGACTTTGTTCTTTATTTTCCATTGAAACAATGGAGAAAGTGCGTAAAATATATCTATTGACATTTTAGATTAACTATATTTTTTATTTTATTGATGAAAATAATCCATAAAGTTAAGGGAAAATTGCTTCCAAACCATTATAGCATATAATTAGGTTGTAACGTTCTGCTCTCCTTCTGTTGTGTAGAATCTTGAGAAATAGTGAATGCACTGACGAAGGGTTAAAACTGCCCTGTATTAAACTCTTTAACTTATTTACAATGCGTCAACTTGATGTTAACTTGCTGCGCCTCAACTTGGGCGCTAACTGAAACAGTAGAATCAAACTTAAAATAAGAGATATTCACAAATAGTTGAATTACCCTACACGGCTCATATAATCCTGTAGCCTACAGCGCGCAAATGAGTCTAATGGCAGCAAGATAATAGCGCTTACGCTACATCAAAACCAGCAGTAACTGCTAAACGGAAGTTTGCGTATAAGCACGCACGGCAATTTCCCGGACTCTCTCTTTCTCTACTAGAACGTCGATATTTAACTTATTCTTCTACTGGTAGAATTTGCAATTCTGACGCACGCTACCAACTTTAAATATTCTGGCACTGATAATTAGGGGAATGAAGGCTTATAGGAAAGTAACTTAAAATTAAAATTAACTGGTTATTTAAAATAAATATAAATCCCTAGAAGGTGATTATAAATAACTCCGAAATCTCCACGAGAGAGTTTTACTTAGGCATAAGGAGCTCCTTTGGTCTTTAATCCTAATCAAAGGGATAAAAGATTCCGAAGATTTAAGAGACCCTCATTTAAAACTTAATTTATATCTCAGAAAGCTCGCTGATTTTGAATAAAAAAGATTATGATTTTTGTGTTCTTTACCACTGACTTTCATATTACAGAGTTACCTGCAGGAATATTACAGCAGCCTTTCTTCGACAAGGATTGGCCAAAGTAGGATGTTAATAATATCATCCATTTCTTTAATCGTAATCCAAATTTAAATGCTTTCATTCACATTTCTATGATTTATTTTATATATATAAAAAATTAGAAACGATTTGCAGTATTTAATCAAACATTTATTTCAGTTACTTGAATTTCGGAGCCGTCGCTTCCATGATTGGCCGTGAAATCACTCATGGATTATTTAAAACAGGTCAAGAAATTACTTATATTTAAATACCCTGTCATATATACAGCTTTCTAATAAATGAAGCACAAGTTAAATACTATAAAATTGGTGTTTCCACGAATTTCCAATTGCAATGCAGCAGTCAAAGCAACATACACAAAATCACTTTTTTACATTTGAAAACTGTTATGACTCATTTTTTGATGTGCTTATATTCATCAAATACATCATTAAAAATCCCAGAGCGTACGTAGTACAATGTAATACAACTTTCAGTATAAACGTAGTACAACATTCTCGCAAAAAACAAAATTGGACAGTTCTAGATGCCCCGTTCTACTGAGACAATTGACGAAATTTAGCTTACATTTTTCAAATAAGTGTTCCGATACAAAGTCAGACTTTTTCTGAAGTGATATCTCTATTTTTTTCCATATTTCAGTTCTACGATTCAAATCATACTAAAGTGACAAGTTCTGTAAAAATCGCAAGACTAATTTTTAAAAAATTAGGTCGAAAAATTTTAGATCCTCAACGTTAACTGAGTTTTGCATATATTAATTAATATCTTCTTTTTTATTAAACTTAGTTGATTGCTTCTTTCACAGTTCGAAGTTTAAATTCGAAATAAATTTTTCGAAAATATTTTTGAGTTATAAACCTATAAAGTTTTTATTTCTAGGCGTACCGCAAAAAATTAGAAAATTTTATTCAGAATTTCCCAAGATATGGGTGAACTTACATACGGCGAGTTTTGGAAATTTCGCGTATTTGTTATAAGCGATAATAAGGCCAGATTTGTCTTACGCGCGTAGTTAAAATTATTTGAAAGAGTGAGCGATGCACTTTTCTTTCAGTCGTGCCCATAGGAAAGGAAAGAGAAATAGGTTACCATAAATTAAGAATTTCGCTAAGTGAATTATTCTTGGAATAATCTGAAAAAAGCGCGCCAAGATAATTTTTTTAAAATTTCTCTCTAAATTGCCGAGTAAATTTTCCTAAATTTAATATTTAGACATAGTTTGAGTCGTGGAACGGATGTACGGAAAACAAATCTGTATGCCATTTCAGAAAACATCCTGTTTTCTTCAAAATACCTATGTTAAAGCAATGCTAATTATAAATCTAACATATATCCTAAAGTGTGCTTTCGAGGCATGAAAAACGAAAGTTAAATTTCATCACTCGGCAGAGTAGAACGGAAGTTTAAGCACTGGCTCCCCCCCCTTTTTTTGAGAGACTATGTGTGTGTGTAGATTGTACGTTATTTTAAGATGAATATAGAAGTAATTTTTTTATATTCAATATTTACCATCTATGTAGATTTTATAATAATTACCAGAGAGGTTAAGTGCCCTCTTTAGTATATGAATGAATTCGAACGAGCCTTGTATTTTAATTGCCCATTTGTAGAAAAGGTAAGATCACGTTCCTGGATAACCTTTACTTTTTTCCAAAGGATAAAAATCAGACTTGCTTACCAGAAAAGCGACATAGAGTGAAGCTGTATCCTGAATAAATGGCAAAACAGTCAGTGCTTGAAAGATTAAAAAAGCTTTTATCATAGCTTGTCGTAATATCAGTCAGTGACCGTAATCTGTGATCCAAATGTAAAGCGTTAAAGATTATGCTTTTAGGATTTACTACTTTTATATTTTAATGGAAGTGTTGAACACGTGGAATATAACATCAGAATTATACAATTCAATTCAAGGACATATACGATATACTTACAAGTTCTTGAAGTAATTTATGTGATTAGTCACGATATAAAATTAGTAAGCAATGCTATTAGTAGATAGAATATTATTATTGCTAAAAGGGTTGAAATATTTTTTTGACATTTTAAGTTAAATAATTTCAAAAACAAATAAATAATATAAAAAAAATCTGAAGGTTTTCAGATTTTAAATTATGCCCAAATGGGCTTTTTTAACGTTTTGTGTGTTACTTTTATTTATTAAATGTCATGTTCTTCGCACCTAAACCATAAAATTGAATTCAACAGCAATATCGCAAAATATTTAAAAAGAGCATAACTTTAGAATTTGCGATACGCCACCTCGCGCGCTGGAGATAATTTTTTTTCATACTGTGTTGCCATTGCTCGCTCTGAAATCGTTGAGGCTGTTAATCAAAAATTCTTTAAAGTTTTACAAAATATGAAATAGATAATAGAACAAATTCCAAATTGAGGCTTCCAGATGCCCATAATTCAGGTGGAGGGTTACGTTATTCAAAATTTGATGGCTCTAATTACCGTTGTTTTATCACAATGACAGAAACATACATACATTTATGCAGATTCTTCATTATTTAATTTTTTTGAATATAATACAGGGCGATAATATTTGGTGGCAAAGATTTGAAAAGTGAATCGGACATTTATAGGGAATCAACTCAAAATGCCAAAACGAAATTAATAGCCCTTCTGGGCCAATGCTCTTTGGGCTAATAAGCATAGCAAATTATCTACAAGTGCCGCCCAGACGGTATAGTGGTAGGGAACCATGGATATTAATTGTCTGTCCCCTGATAGGAGGAAAGGGTGGCCACCTATAAGATGCCTCCACGATAAAATAGCCACCATTTCTGGCCTTAGGAGTGGCGAATGCTGGAAAGGAAATTGCCCGCCGTGAGAAAAACAAAGTTATCTACATATTACATACTATAGTTCGACCGTCTCAAACGTAACCCTAGCTGGCATTCTGCCAAAACACATAGACTATTCCAAAAGGGATGTTACTACTTGCTGCGACGTAAAAGGTCACGTGAAAGTCTTCTCTTCTCCTGAAAGAGATATCCTGGAAGGAAAGAAAGTCCTCATCCTTCCACTCTGTTTTAAGAACAATTCGGTCCGAAAGGCGCATGCGTGTTTGCGCTCATGGTCGCGGATAAGGCGGTCAAACTATACCGTATTTATCACCTATTTTTCATATTTTAAATCTAATTTGATAGTTACCAGTAGTTTATTCGTGAATGTTTATTCGTGAATACGTTTTATTTGTCTACTCGATTAACAAACGAAGAGCGTTTACGAATAAACTACCAGAATTCACGTAAATACGAATTTATAATTTCTCATTCATAATTCTAGAAATTTTATTCGAAACAGAGTTATATTATCTACAAATTTATGATTATTGTCTAAGAATACTTTACTTACCAAACTGTTAATTACATTTGTTTTTCCCCATCATTAATACTAATATCAATGACAAAATCATAGGTGTACACGATGGTATCGGATACTGGAGCCAAACAGCACACGAACTTTTCTATAAGAAAAGCAAGTGTTTTCTAGAACAATATGTTAATTACGCTAGTTACGCTGGTCAGCCTCCTGAATTTGAGCAATGGGTAAGATGCATTTATATTCGTAGTTATAATGTCATTTATTTTACATGTACTCAGAGCGAAAATATATTTTTTAACGTAATATTAACGTGATTTTTAGGTGAATGTTTCATCTTTGTATGTATTCAGTGAGAGATATAGGAAAGCATGTAGTCCAGTCGCTTCTACTTAATTTTCCATTACTCTGGTTCGATAAGAATTGTATGATCGAGCATGAAAAGAGAATGCATCACGAATGGTACCCAGATATACCATCATAACATTCAATAACATCTTTAAAACAGCAGTCTTGAAGTGCTGTCTGGAAAATGTCTGAGCTACCGAAAAAAGTTGGTAGATTTTAAATTGCTCTTCTGCATGTCTTGCAGCAATCTGAAGGTGGTTTGAATTACCAGTGTTTAGTTCTTACATTTTCTCAGGCAGTTCAGGATTGTTAGATGAGGAGGAAACGCGTACAATAATTTTCTTCAACCGCCTTTTACGGTTATGCCTCTGCTTGTAACTCAAAGTATTCTTGAATATATATTCAAAATGTTATTTCTTTGCAGGTAAACAGCAATAGCACAAAAGTAGAAAATATGGCTGACAGTGGAGGTCTGGAAATAGCTTATCTGGTAAGAAAAGTATCCAAGATTCAGATTCAGTATGATATGCATTTAAAAAACAAAATATACAGGGAGAGGTGACAGATCAGTTACACAAAAACAAAGCTTTAAGGAAATTCACAAACTAATTACCCTAAAAAAATAATGACAGTATGTGTGCTATTTAATTACTACTCATTATGTAGACACGAGCAATCTACAGTTTTTTGCCCGTACATATGTTCCAATACTTAATTCGCAACCGAAACGGGATTGCGTCCAGTGACTCTGATTACTTATTCGCTCAGTCGCATTAGAAACTGCACTACAATTGCTAAAGCACTGCTGACAGCCTGGAGTGACCTCTTTCTTCGGACACCGTGCCGTCAGCAGCGCGCTCTCTACATATATTAATTTACTTGACATCTTGTTTTTTTAATGCTTAATATTATGATTAATCCTGAACTCATTTAATGTATTTCACAATTTGTAATGTATTTGTTCATGTTTACATCTGTATTGAGTCTATATCATATCCTTAATACACTCACTTCCAAAAGTTAAGCACGAAGATGTAAAATGCAAAAAAATCAACAAAATGCTTTGACTGACACAAAATTCGGCAGGAAAGTAGCATGTTTATTTATGCATAAAAAAATCAATAATTATATAAAAAAATGAAACAATATTAAATTTTTATAAGTTATCAGGTAATGACATACTGGAGACTTAAGCAGAATTATGTATAAAGTGAAAATAAACAGCATAAAATGAAAAAAAGGACATTAATAGGGTATGTGATCTCCCTCAACTGTATACAAAGCTTACACCTTGTGACCATGCTTTCAATTAGGTGGTCGACCACCGCACAATTAAGCAATCGCCATTCTTCTTGTAGAGCAGTTTCCAGCTCAATAGGAGTGGCTGGAGGTGGGAAATGTGAAGATACAGCACGGCCGAGAGCATCCCAATTATTTTCAGTGGGATTACGGTTGGGCGAATACGCTGGCCACGCCATACGCGCAAACCCTTCACTCTCCAGGTAGTCATCGACGATGTCAGCTCTATGGGGCATGAGTTATCGTCCATTAAAACAAAAGTAGGATCAACTGCTGCAGCGTACGTGCGATATCCTAATGAAATCCCTGCCCACACCATAATGCTTCCGCCTCGGAATGCGGGATGTTCGGTGATGTTTTGGGACTGATTGCGTGTTCGTTGTTCACGCCATATCCTTATACGCTTGTCATCTGGCTCCATAGCAAATCTCGACTCATCAGTAAACATGACGCTGCCCCAGTCAGACACATCCCAATTGACATGTTCCCGGCACCACTGTAATCGTGCTCCTCTTGATTGGACGGATATATGTAATCTTCGGCGTACAGTAGCTGAAGATATCGCCTTACCAATGGACGCTGTAACCATAGATGTCACACGTGTGGAGGTCGCTCTGCGATTCCGCTTGGCTATAATAGCAATATATCGATCTTCCACGAGGGTTGTAACCCTTAGGCGACAGGCTACGGGCCTTCGGAGAACTGTCTGTGTGATTTGGCATTGTTTCCATAAATAAGAAATTACAGAATGATGAACGCCGAAGAAAAAAGCAGCATCTGTGATCGACTGTCCTGCTTCAATGCGCCCCACAGCACGCCAGGGCTCAGAATCTTCCGTTCGTCTTCTGGAAGTCATAGAAGCACGGTCTTGAAAACAAATTGTACGAAAGTTTTAAACACCTTCTCTCAGCACTTACAATTATTTTCTATAACCCTTCATAAAGCTGGCTTCTTATAAGATTGTCTTTTTTTGCATATTTCTTGACATGAAAGCGCGATTGGCTGTTACCTAACATATTTGCATACTTCCAACTACCTCTGCAGCGGATTGCATCCTCTTCAATTCTGACTGGCTACCGGAAATCAGCATTTTCCTCTCCGTGCTTAACTTTTGGAAGTGAGCGTATATCTGTATGCTTAATATGTACCATAATAGTGAAATACGTTCCTCGTTTAGTGTGGCCAATTCCCGGAGGACACAGCACTTAGCTCTAAATGTAAAGAATTCCCGGATTACACAGTACTAAACTCTTTATTTGTATTTATTTATTAATTTCACCGACGGGATCCAACAGGCTGAAAGGCAATTAACCCAGTTGGCCAGCTGTTCGTCGATGGCGGAAAGGAAAGGAAAGTGACTCGACTGCCGAAACGAAGGGCCCGGACTCGAATCCGGGAAAAGAGACGGATGTTGTAAATATACAGTGTCTTTGCGACATGGGGGTTATCTAAATATAAGTCCACCCGAAAGTCCTCTGGAGAGGTTGCTGGTAGGGACAAAAGGCGTGTGGGAGTCCCTTGGACTACCTGCTACGGTGCGTTCCCTCAAAATTGTGGTGGAAGTAGAAGTCCAACCTCTTTGAAGCTCTGGCAACAGTTTTTCCATGAAGATGGACACGACAAGATTGGTTTGATTTATTTGATACGGCAAAGCACTCGATGGCTAGCTGTCTAAGGGAGGATGTCTTCGTAGAGGATTTTCTAAAGAAACTGTATCGTATACACGTCACAGAGGGCAAAACCACAAAAACGGCCATGCAACCAGCTCGTTCGCGAGATTCTAATCTCCGACCGAACTAACGGCTTTCAGCGGCTATACCGCTCGGCCGCTGGTCAGCCTGGACACGGCAAGAACAACAATATTTAATGTTTTAATAACCAACGAAGAAATTACATCATTTGATATGGCAATCGAAAAGGCAGTCAAGGCATTTTTAGTGCAAGTGGCACTACTCATAAATTTCTGAAGAGCGTTTTTTATGACACAAAACATTCTTTAAACTTCAAGAAATCATGATACGCCTTTTAATAGTACTGCAATAACTAATTACAGTTCTTTTAAGCACATTCATATCATGAAATGCATAAATAAAAATCACAATTTCAAACTTTAGGTTTTAGTGATACTTGGAATCATTTAAGTCTCTTACTTGCTCACTGAAATATAATCGAATTTAAAATGCAAATCATTTTTTGGTAAATAATAATTTTTTAGATCTAGAGTCAGGGACAGTTTCAGGCATTTCGCCGCACTGTGCAATTTCTCCTGCTCTTAAATTCTGCTGTTCGATACGGTTGCACCGATTGCCCCTGCCGTAATGCCGGACCCCTCAAAGATGCACTTGCGGAGTTTTTGAATCCCAGAATTAAGTATTATTTATAGTATATTAATATTATTATTATATTAATTATTCTAATAATATTTATATTTATTAGTTATATTTATTAGTATATTAATTTTATTCATTTTGTTCCATTTGTTTTTTTTTCTTTGCATTAAAAACTATTTCTCTATCATCGAAACTAAGAGGTGCATCTAGTATCGAACAAATACAGACTAAATTTATCTGCAGTTATAATGACCAGCACTTGGCTCCGCAAAACTCTCGTATGGAGAACTGAAACCTAATTTTTGAATTCATTTACTCACTCTATCTTGATTCGTTTGCACAGTTTAAAAGTGGGAAAAAGAATAGGAAATCTAAGTCTTGGAACTTCAATGAGTTCGAGGTTTGAGTGAAGCAGGGCACGAATTTTACATGCCTTTGAAGATGATAATGACCTTTGATCTGTATTATGGCAGTTGAATATCATACCTCTGTTGCAAAAGAGCTCCTATGCCACAAATTCTGACATTCGAACTCATTTGTGGTGTGAGCATTTGATTAGCTTTCGAGATCGCTACACACTCCGCCCAAGCATTTCTGATGTGATATGAGCAAATACGACTGGTCTTTGTGAGCTATGCCTGCGCTATGGGCAGGGTTGTGAGCCCAGTGCGTTGATAAGTGATAAGTGACGGTGGACATGGGCACTGTCCCTTTGCCGTAAAGATTAATCAGTACAGCACCACGTCCATGAGATTGATCATTGTGTTGATGTGCTTTGGCTGCTGTGTATGGGCGTCTTTAGTTGGATCATGAAGGTAAGAATAAAAGTAAGGGCTAAACCCGCACTACAACTGAAGCTTTGGTCTTCAGATGGGAGGCGTCTTTTGTTTACTTCCAGAGCTTCATTGACAGCGCTTTGATAGTATTTTCACACATGGCAGTTCCTACAAATGGAAAAGTTGCACACTTCCGCATAGAAGAAACATTAATTGTGTGATGGATAGTAGCAATTTGTATAGTTTAGCGACATTTACACAAAAATCACATCTTGACTATTTTTCGATAATTTGCAACCGCGATTTTGATTATGAATTTTTTTTATAAAATTCTAAGCTGTTGAACTACAAAAGTATAGATTTTAGCAAGAATGTTATGCGTAAAGAATGAAAGAAACGTTATGGTACCTTTAAAATTGTATACGCCTTTCGATACCCTTGATAGAGTATTCGCTACTTTTATTTTATGTCTCAAAGCATATGCTTGCAAAAAGCATGTATCTGCTTTTAACAAAATACTTAAATATTTATTAAATTATTTATAAATTCATTTGCAAAATGAAGGATTTATTCATGCGGAAATGAAGGATTTATTCATGCGGAAATGAAGGATTTATTCATGCATAAACTGTGAAAATTACTGTGAAGAAATCTAGTTATTAAATATATCTAAATTTACAATTATTATAAATATTAATTAAATATATTAGCATTGAATTATAAACATAAATTGAAATTCTGTTGACAAATATGTTTATAAAACTATTTCAGCAAGAATTGTTCGTACTGGAAAGCAATCTGTTAAAAGGTATTGTAAAGATAATTCTATGAGATGCCTACTTTTGGAAATAATAAGGAAGAGTCTTAGAATATGTATTGTTGTTGAAATTAAGGGTAAAAAAATCTACTAAGTATCAAAAGAATTATTTCCTTACATTTTATAATAGCTCAGTTGCAAGTTTTAAATAATATTTAAAAAAATTCTTATTTCATATCCTTTCAGAAATATTCATGGAAGGTTAAGTACGTGGAAATCAGTACCAATATTTAACGTATTTCACTATCAAAATAAAAAAGTGCTCTAATTTGAAATGAACCGAATTGAGCATTAATTATGAATTCACTCAGATTTTAGGTTTAAAAGATACCTCAGAATCTAAAAAATCATGTCATATTTGAGAAAGTATTTTAGGAAGAAGCTCTATAAATAGGAAAAAAGAATGCGTAATTTTAACATTTAATAATACAATAAACATTGATCTTAATTTTTGTAATCCTTAACCGAATAAAATCGAATTACCTTAAATTTCTTTCTAATGTAATTAACGAAAACTTGCGAAAATATTTCATTCAAAATAAACTGTTCTAGAAAAAGTGTAGCATTTAAATCCGTTCAGAATGAAATGTTGTTTGAAAATGTATTCTTTTCAGATACTTAGAACTCTGAAATATTGTAGGAAATATATATATTTATTTATTTATAAGTATATTTACTACGTAATTACAAAATATTACATCCGATAATATCAAAACCTCTTAATCTTAATTTTAAGCACCTGAATGTTTTGGTCTCCACGAGAGGATCGCCACTGCTTCAGAGCAGTACATGGGGGAAAACCAGTTAAGGCCTCTCCTCTTACTTCTTACCTCCACGAGTTAGATCCGTTGGTGCATGGTGGAATATGGTTGAGAGAAGCTGATTGGTTGGCATGTGTGTCACCGTCAAGGAACTTTAACCGTCAGGTCTGAGGTGAAGCGTGTGTGAAGGAGCGCCTTGGTGTCTGCGACGTTGTTCGGCATTTATTCTCAGTGGAGGGAATTGTATGTAGTTCACCAGGTCGCCCTTTTGGCGATTACGTAGTGTGAGAGACCTCGGTGGCTTCGGATATTTTACTTGTTTGTTCGTGTCGCCATCTATTAGCACAAATGAGAACTGCAGCAGCGCACGAGTTTCGCATAACCTTGGAGATGATAATGACTTTGAGATTCTATCTTGTGTCTCTTCGAATATCATATACCGCTGTTGCAAAAGAGCTCCCGTGCGACAGATTCTGATATTCGAACTCCATTGTAATGTATTTGATAAGCTCTTGAGATCGCTATAATGATATTTAATAGTTAACGAATAAATAAATTATAAAAGAATAATACCACTAAAAAATTATTTTGCGGTATGACATATACTATGAAAGTATGTAATACAGATCTGAAGCACCTGTCAGGAAACTTTATGTTTCGTGCAGATCTCTGCGGATTTTTAGTGAGCCGGATAAACCTCATATTATGAGGTATCCCGGCGATAACGTTCCCGACTAGACTAGACTACAGATCTCAATCAAAGAGGAATTATTAAATTTAGAATACGATATAGAAGACATAAAACAAATGACTAGACGCAGACAAGGTGAGGTGACTCAGCTCCCACTTTTCATAGTGACACTCCCTAAGTCTGAAAAATCAAACGGCATATATTTAGAACGATTTCTGTGTGGAATGGAAGTCTCTATAAGGGAATATTTAGGACGCCAAGGACCCCTGCAGTGTTTTCGCTGCCAAGGGTTCAACCATACCCAATCAGGTTGTAACTATAGACCACGCTGTGTCAGATGTGGTAAGGAACATGAGTTCAGAGATTGCCCAAATAAAAACAACGATAATGTTCCATTTTGCTGCGCAAACTGTGGGCTGGAACACACTAGTAGTTTCAAAGGATGCGACAAGTATCCAAAGAAGAAAACTGAGCGCAATAAAAATTACTCGAATCGAGTAATTGAAAATAAGAGTTATGCGCAGGCCTTATCATCGGGCTTATACTCTGACACGCTTACTGAAGCGAAAAAGGTCTTTTCTGACCTGGCAAAGTTGGTCGCTGTTATAAAAACAGCTGTATTCCAAATTTCCCAACAAATGAGAGAAATAACAAAAATTAGTCAGGAAACCAAGATAAACACTACATCAAATAATGGGCCCTCGAATTAACACGAGAGCTTCAATAAAGTTAGTGACATGGAATGCCCATAGCATTTTTAATAAAATTAATGAACTTGAATATTTTTTACATGCACAGCTATTGATATAGCACTCCTGACGGAGACGCATGCCACTCCAAGTAATAGAATTAATGTATCAAACTATGAAAGTTACCGCTGTGACAGGCTCACACACAAGGCGGAGGA
>KK118288.1:8405-21415 GCA_000611955.2 Stegodyphus mimosarum | reverse complement strand
TAGAGGCAAAAATAATGTGTGTTCATGAGAACGTTGACATTCAAAGAAAATCCAAATTTCTTTTAAAGCAATAAATAACAGTCAAATTTTCAAAGCACTAATTTATAACACAAACTATTGACATAAAACTGATTAACTGTTTATGTTCAACAAATGTGCTACATAGAATGATTTTACAAATGTATGGCATTTAATTATTACATATTGTTTTAACCATGCATAACTAATTTAAATCATAATGATTACACATTATTTATATCAATCGCACAGGTCAGCTAGTCAATAATAGAATTATGATACAACAATAATATAAATACAGTGCAGTAATAATATATACAATGTAGCAATAAAGAAATATGTGACAGTAAATATGCTAGATCACAATATGCTATAACACGATGCAATAAACATAGATAGTGCTGCTAGATTCCAAAATATAATGTAATGCAATCAAATAGGTAGCATTCTACCTTAAAATGAAGCAGTATAATCTATAAAAAATAAAATAATTAGCTAATGAAGTACAGGACGCATGGTGTCATTATAAATATTCACCAGAATATGTATAGTGAATATGTAAGAGAATAATTTGCAAGTAGTAATTATCAGTTGCAAAGACGAGGTCAATCTATATACATGATTATGTTCAGAAAAAGATAAGATCAAATAAGGATTTAATGATGGTTCTAATAGCAAGTGAGAATGTGTAATTAGTTAAAAAATCTTTAATATATTGCCGAGAAGGCTGCAGAAATTACTTAAATTCTTTCATTTAACAGAGGAATTTTTATGCAAACTTAGACCCTAGTCTTGAGAACTGCCAAAATTTATTATTCAATAGGAAAACTTATTGAAAATTATAATGTTCTTATATATCCATCAATTTTTCAGTGTCCACACATGTTTATAGGTTCAAATGTCATATTTCAAAATCAAAGTTATTTATGAAATAAAACCTTATAAAATCTGATAATTCATTTGTGTGTGCAAATTTTACAATCTAAATCACTTATATTAAATTATTTTTGCCTTTTAAATTACATCCTGTCATTTATTTAAATTTAATTTATTCATGTGAAAATATCAAAGTTCTTTGAAATATTAGTACAAACAAAGTTCAAAATTCTTTGAAATATTTTTTGTATATTGAAAATGACGAGTATTTCCATAGAAAAATTAAACAAGCATGCAAAATTGTTGATAACCAGTATTATATGAATAATTGTTCATTTAATAGTTGATTTTATCGCTTTTAACGTATTTCACGTCTAAATTTTCTACGCAGGAATATTAGGTCTAATTTTTATTATCTTTTCTTAGACGAAAAATTTCAGAGAGGAATAAGTTAAAATCTTGATTGTGCAAAACGCATCTTTGAATCTAAATGCATAATAAGAAGTACAAAAAGTGTAAACAAGATCTTAGCCCCCCAAACCAGTCATTTAAACTATTCCAACCGCTCAGGAAAACGATAAACGTTGCGAATATAAAAATCTGCGCTTTTTTATACATACATAAATAAAGGAAATGTGGGCAGTTCGCGCACTTAGTATTCGTTCTTTCCGATTGAGTTCAAATGACGGATTTGGAACTGACAATCCAATGCGCATGCGTAGTTAATGTTGGTGCGAATAGCCTGAAGAGGCTAATCGCACCGGTTGCGCGAATAGCATCGGCCACCAGCTAGCATTTAAATTCTAAACCATAGTGCTTTTACGTCATTGCTTATTGAAATAAATCCAAGTGCGTCAGTATTAGTAAATCTTGCTACGCACCATTTAGTTAGAGGCCAACCTCGCGTGTAGCTCTGCGAGCAACAACTATTTAAGTTCAATTTAGCTTTAGTTCAAATATTATTTAATTGTTCATTTTAGACCCAAGTGTGGTCTTTTACTTTCTGTATCCCTCCCGAGTTGGGAAGTGGTTGTAAATAATAGTTGTTTTGTCTTTAAACTAATCAGTGGACTGTATAGCAAAAGAACTAACTAATTTATTGACAATAATTAACTATTTAGATCTAATACATGCTCTGGCATGTTGCTTAGCCGAATCCAGATGGCCAAGTGAGCGTTTTTTCCCTTATCCAATAGGTGGCGCTGTATTCTAACTTAACAATAGTAATTTAATAAAAGAGAATTTTAAATCCCTTTCAAGTGCAGTTATTCTCCAACTCAATCACAGAACATAGCTGCATTCAGCTCCCTGTCCAGATCAAGACTTTAAGCTGTTACGAAGATGTTTTCAAAGAATATGCACCGAACACTCAGTCCTGACAAATGGTGCGATGAAAGAAGAATGTGGACGGCAGAATGAAATGAAATTGCCTTTATTGACGAGTCACGCTTCTGTCTGCAACACCACGATGGTCAGTTTCGAGTCTGGAGACACCGTGGAAAGAGGATGCTGAACCTTATGCTTTATGCACCGCCATACTGGTCCTGCACCGGGTATTATGGTATGGGACGGTATTGGATATCACTCTCACACTCCTCTAGTACGCATTGCCGGTTCTTTAAACAGCCAGCGCTACATCTCCGAGGTGTTTGAGCCAGTTGTCCTTCCTTACCTTCAGGGCTTGCTCACAGCCATACTTCAACAGGATAATGCGCGACAGCGCGTGCCACGTATTGTCCAAGAGTTCTTCGTCAATCGCCAGATTGAATTGCTTCCCTGGCCGGCTCGCTCTCCGGATCTTTCGCCGATAAAAAACATGTGGTCCATGGTTGCTGAACGATTGATCCAGATTACATCCCAAGCTGCCACACCAGATCAACTTTGGCAACGTGTGGAAGCTGCTTGGTCTGCTGTACCCCAAGAACACATCCAAAGTCTCTTTGAATCAATGCCGAGGCATGTGACAGCGGTGATCTCCAACAATGGCGGCTACTCTGGCTACTGATTCTGGAAGGAACCACACTTCACAAGTCTATAAATTTAGTCTTTTGATACTTGGTCAACATGTTTTCTACTAAATAAATTTTGTTGTGATATGTCTTTCTTGGTGTTGCAATACGGGTGGCCAGCAGTGTATATATATAAAGAAGAATGTCCGTTTGAGTGCGTGTTTGTTTGTTCACGTTATTGATTGCTGATCAATTATGATAAATTGTTTGCCACATTTAATAGACTAATATAAGTGAGATATTGGATGGAACGTGAGCTTTTACGACTATTTGATTAGAAAGACGAAAATCATTAAAACCTGCCTGCCATTGTTGTTATAAAAAGAGAGAATTATGTTATTTTTCGATGGAAATGTTTTATGTGGGTTCCATATCGCATCAGACTGAAAAATGTAAAACTATGAATAGTATTTTTTGCATCGTTATTAGAGAAGGATTATAACGGTATAGTTCTCTGTTGTTAGATACAGTGCTCTCACTCTAACTTAACTGGCATTGGGTACTTTCGCTAGTATTAAATAAAAATCACTTGAACATCTTACTTACAGAACAGAACATTTTATTTTGGAACAAATGAAAATGTGTAATAAAAGTAAAATGGCTAGAAAGAATAGATGTGACATTCTGGTCTTTGCTTATTCATTGTACATTACGTCAGCTGCTTGTGACAGTCTGTCAGTTGCTTTTATGACAGTCAACTAATCTTCCTTGCACATGCTAATCATCTCAAAAAAATCCTTGGTCTTAAGCTTGATTTATCAATATGCAGTAAAGCTATTTCTAAATATATTAAAGGTAAAGCTAAAAAATTACTCGAACATCAAAAATTTGTGAAATTATTGAGTGATAAAGTTCATGTGTAAAGAAAGGTGATATACAAAGGGAAAAAAAAATAATTGGTTTTGCTGAGAATCTTGAAAGATGTGAAGCAGCATGTGTTCAGTCCTTTATGATTTTTTCCTTATGACAAATTATAAAGTTGCATAAGTAGTAACTCATTTGCTGTACTATTACAGAAAAATTATATATTTAATTCATGTCATCGTCATGTGTCAAGAGGCATTCAGATTTTAATTTTTTCTGCAACTTTTTATCTGGTTTTCTTTTTATTAGATAATAACTGAAATGAGTTAAAAATACATTTGCATACTTTTTCAAAGCTCTGAAGTATTTATAGTATTTATATTTTTAAAGAATTGGACATGTTATGAATCAGTCATTCAGGCTCTTAAAATTCAAAACTGCAGTAATGATTAATAATTATATTGTAATAAGGCGCTAAAAAATCCTTTTTATGTCTTTTAATTTTCCAAATAATAATGCTTATTTTTGTCAGTGAATTATTTACGCTTTGGAATCTTTTTATTTCTCTCTTTCCTTCTCACCCGCAAAATCTGTGGTCAGTAAAATCAATACCAAATTTTGTAAACATACCTTTTAGAATATTTCTAAAAAATTGTATTTACTATTCTATTTACTGTACACTTAATGGCAGTAAGAATAATCAAACTGTAAAGATTTATGTTAATAAATAACAACTTTTATTTATTTATTTTAATACCTTTTTCAGCAAATTCTAAAAAAAAATATATAAAAAAAATCGGATAAAATATCATAAAACAATGGATTGAAAACTTCGTGAATATTTCTTAAAATAATGCCTATTAAGCTATTACTCTTAACTGCAAATTAATGAAGGACTTTTGTATACGTTTTTCATAAGTCTCTGGAAATTAAATTATTATGCATCATTAAAAACAAAAAACAAAATCTAAATATTGAACAAAACATCCATATTCAAATCTGAAGTACAGAACTTTAGAAGTCAGAAAAGAATCAGATGCCTTCCATGAGGTCATTCTATAGGTAACCACGCCATGTACTGCAATTGGCTGTGTTAATGCACGATAAAGTTTGTATTATTTTAAAGCTGTCAAAACCCTTTAAATGAACAAATAATATTGTTTTACTGTATTATACGCATGCCTAAATGTAGCATATCATTTTAACTCTAAGTTTATTAAATAATATATTCTCTTATTTAATCTCAAAAACCATATGAATGTGGTGATAGATAGTAAATCATTTGCATGCAAAGAGTGTCTTAAATGCACAAATGTTTACACACATTGGTGAGAAACCACACGGTCATCTTATATGTAGCCAGTCATTTGCATTAAATATACTAAAGAGACATCCTGTATTTCCATGCTAATGAGAAACCTTATGAATGTGACATCTGCAGCATGAGGTTCAGACCTTAAATTGACTTAAATAAATACAAATTTAATCATATTGGTAACAAACTATCTGAACACAATACATATCATGTCTTTTGTTTTAGAAAAGCTATTTATTGATTTGTTTTCTCTTGTTCAAAAAGGCTATTTATTTAAATATGTGCTTATCCTGTCTGGAGAGAAAATGCACAAATCTTATATTTGTAAAAAAGTCATTTGCATTCAGAAGTGATTTAAAGGGACATAAGATTATGCCCAAAAGTGAAGCTGCATGAGAGTGTGATTTATGTAAGAAATCGAAGGTATGGAAAATTAATATAAAAGTGCACATGTTTATTTAGACTATTGATTAACACATATGAATATGATATTTATAAAGAATTATTTGCATGCAAACAATATTTAGAGGGGTGTATGATTATTCAAATTAATAAAAAAAACTATTGTTTAATATGCTGGATATACTGGAGTTCTACGTCAACATTTTTTAAACATCACAGAGATTTTAATTTAACATGCATACAGAAGTACAATGAATAAATTAGGGCAGTACCTAATTTATCCACTGTGTTGCAATACCTAAAAGTACACGTAAGTTGTAATTAATGTGAACCATGTTATGTCTTCCTCAGATTTTGAGGAGATGACACATTTTACATCTAACAACATTCAAGTTTCAAATATGCCGTAAGGTATGAACAATTTTTTAACAGAATATTAGTCATTTCGTATGTGGGACATTTCAGATAACTGGCTTTCAGAGAAATGTTTTTGTCTTTTTGGATGGTGCCAAAACACAGCAGATATGAGGGGGAAATAATATATCCTTTTAATGGCAAATGATAACACACTTTGCTAGTTTTCCATTCAACCCCCCCCCTTTTTTTTTTCCTAATAATGACAACATAGTCAATATAATAAGAGGTAGGTTCCAAAAGAAAGTTTCACCAGTATTTTTTAAAGAGAAGATGGTACATCTGGTGAAACAAACAATTGCCATAAGAAACCACACCTGTTGCTGGTTGAACAATGGCAGAAGCATGAGTGGAGGAGGATTAACATATGAGCAGAGTGCCGAAGAGGAGAGAAAAGCAGCAGGCTGGCATGCCTGATGTTATTCAAGTACAAGTCATGATGGCAGACAGACATGTGCTGACAATGTGATTGCCAATGGAAGTGAAGTGCATGCTGTTATCGGATATGAATGGGCACGTGGGACTAGTGTATGTGTCGTACATGAATGCCCACAGAACTTGAGCAGTCTAAGTCAGAATCCCTCCACATCCACGAATGAATACAACATTGCAGAATATAGGACATGGTATTAGCAGATAAGTGCATAACAGTGTCAGACGTGGTATCCACACTGCATATTGTCATGCTCAGGTGCATCACATGCTCCACATTGCATTGGGTTCCTGAAAACTGCAAAATGGGTACTGAGGCCATAGATCACAAGAGTGCAAGAACAGGAATCAGCTTCGATTATTTGATGTGATAGACATGAGAGAGAAATGAGTTCCTATTCAGAATCATCACAGGTGGCAGGACATGGCACACCACTTTACCCCAGAAATCAATGCCACCTCAACGAGATGCAAGCATCTCAGTCCCTCAGTGAGGAAAATATTTAAAGTGTTGCCCTCTGCAAGGAAGGTTATGGCCACAGTGTTCTAGCATGTGAAAGGTGTGATTCTCCTTGATGGGACCATCAATGCAGCATGCTGCTACGACGCCCTCACCAAACTCAGATCCACCATTCAACAAAATAGACGAGTGCTCTGAGTGAAGGTGCTCACTCAATCACTGCTCTTGAATGACAATGCAAGATCACACACAAGAAAGGTCACACACGATCCACTGCTTTAGATGAGAGAGATTGAATCCCCCAGCCTACAGCTCCGATCTTGCCCCTTTATCTGTTCCTTGCATTGAAAACCACACTAGGGACCTCTTGAGCAGGCTATGTGACAATTCCTTGCATCACCAGGACACTGAGTTTTACCAGAGCGGTTTCTTCAAACTGACTGCATGCTACAACAAACATCTCAATGTCAGTGGTGACCATGTCGAAAAATAGTGAAAGTTGTGTAGTACATCATGTTATGATGTATTTTTTTGGAGGGGGGGCCAATAAAAATTCCGTGAAAATTATGAAACTTACTTTCAGAATGCCATACATACAAGAAGTGATGACAAACAATGAGATAAATTTTCATGTAGATGACTGCCCATTTTGCTAGGTGGCATCTTGCATTGTGGTTGCAACATTGCAGGAAGAGCGAGAAAACAAACATATCATTATTCAAACACTTCACTTTGTCCCAATTTTTCAAAATATTTCTTTAGTAACATACGCTGGAACAGCAGCCTATCATATCACTGCTCTGATTGCTCATTTGCTTGATATTGTTCAGATATGAGCATGAGTCATCTACAGACAGTTATCTAAAAACTGCCCTGCAGCATTTGAACATTTCTTCCCACACACATAGATATTTCTGTTAGAAATGTCTGAATTTAGAGAAAAAATTTGAAACTAGCTCTGAAAATTTATGAATGTTACACTGATTCTTGTTGCATTAACACCTCGAATAAGCATACTTTTTTCTTTTTCTCTTTTTTTTTTTTTTTTTTTTTTTTTTTTTTTTTTTTTTTTTTTTTTTTTTTTTTTGCAAAGAATTTTTGTGAAACTTCCACATTTTTTATACAAATCACCAATGATACTTCTTTCAAACTGTAACTGAATCCAAGGTATATTCCTATTTTACCTGCAAATAATAATATAATCATAGTTTTAGAAAAACATGGTTGCCACTCAAACAGCAGAATGAAATTCCCCGACTTTTCCAGGTGCATTTTAAAAAAATTCCAGTCTATGCACGTAGTGCACATTGACTAAGAGGTAAATTAATTATGGTACCACTTGAAAACACAAAAGTTTGCCAATTACATATGACTTATCCCCAAAGCATTGCTATTACAGAGTTGCCAACTCTCCCGACTTAGGCGGGAGACTCCCGATTTCTGATCGTTCTCCCACCAACCTGATTTACAATATATTTCTCCCAACTTTCTCTTATTCTTAAAATTTCTTACGATTTTTACATAGCTTGTCTTAATACTTCATTATTTGCATCCCCAAAAAATTTATTTGGGGTGTATTTTTGATTTGGGCACCTGGTTTTTCTCCAGACTACATAGAAAACCAAAGTAGTTTCATCAGTGGGAAATTATGGCACTGTGAGTGAGAACACGTGTCCAAAAACATCATGTTCCATTTCTCCAATGAGCATCGAGTGCCACTGCGTGTCATCTAAAAGCAAAATCGAGATTGTTATTTCATTCATCTTCTCTCTGACCTGTGTGAATGTACGTGCTTTCGAGAAATATTTTAAGAAATTACGATGTTTCGTATTAGTAATGTCTGTGAAAAAGGTAAAATACTTAGGTACTTTTCAAAAATCATACACAGATGACTTTTTGTCCAATATTCCCTCATGGAAATATAATGCATTTGCGATGTGTACCGTTTGTCACTGCGATTTTGTGACTTCGCACGGTGGAAGGGCCGATGTTCTCAAACATGTTCATACATAAAAACACAAGGACAACATGAGTTCTATTGAAAAAACAAAAAGTTACTTTTTTTCTATGGAAAGAAAGAACAAAAAAGTTTTTAACGCAGAATGTACTGTTTGCATTCAAAAATTAGTAACTAAACTTTCAGATATTAATTAGTAATGATTTTAAGTTAATTCATTATTAAAAAATATATTTTTATCATTTAAAAATCTTTTTGTTGTTGAAAATAAATCTCCCAATTTCTAAAAATATTCTCCCGAGTTTTGAGTGCCGTAGGTTGGCAAGTATGCTATTATAATAGAAGTTGTTTTCTCCACTGACGATTGAAATTAGGATCTGCACAATCTGGATTAAAAAATGTCTTCTTTTGCAGACATTTTGCAGCTAAATGAAAGAAAGGAATACATTTAATGGCATTTAAAACAAAAATTTAGGTATTTTATATTTATTTAGCAGCATACATAAGTAAAAAAATATGTGCATTAAATTTTGCGATAGTATGTCATTATACTGCTCGAATTAGTTTCAGAAGTACACCAGAGAAAGTTGCCTGGAATTTAAAAGTATTAACAATTAATAATAAATAACTTTAGAAGGAAGAAGCCACATTTAATAATACGAATAACATTAAAATAAAGTTAATTACTCAAAACTAAATTACAATAATAATCAACAATATTTTGGTGAATATAATTATATTAAAGGTTAGCCTAGATTACTGCTTTTTTATTTTACTGCAAAATGACAAATAGAATGTCATATGTACAAGAAGTGAAACTTTTTTTTTTTTTCTTAAAAAGAGAAAAAAAAAAGGTTTAAAAGATTTTTGTGGTGAAACCCTAGTATATGGTACGTCTTCGGCATGATTTTAAAAATTGTTGCTAACAGCAAAATGGCCCATTTACTGCTCATCGTAATGTTGCCAAATCCTGTGTGTACCATAAACTAGGATTAAACTGATTTTGTTTTATATGAGAATGGAAAAGTATTTTCTTTCATTCACTGCACATGCAAATCTCTTGATTCTCATGGTGACTGGATATCAAAGTTGCTGGAAACTTGCTTTGCCTTTCTAAAAGACAATCTGATTAGAGCTGAAAAAATTCACCCAAATGATGCTCAAGCAATACACAATCCACCAAGAAAGTGATTGCTTCTAATGTTGGTTTGAAAAAATCACTTTTTTGGAGATAGCCATATAAAATTCTCTGACTTTTCCAGTTTTGACTAAAATATTTAAATTCCCTGATTTTTTCCTCACATTTTATGTCAATTTTTGAATTCCCTGACTTTTTTTCCAGCTGTTCAGGTCTTCCAGGTAGTGTGGCAACCCTGGAAAAATGTCTAAAATAGCATTAGGATAAAAATTTCTTTTAAATTTTAAAATTTTAAAAACTAAATGCAATGTAAAACAATATAATGTGATAGTTTTTCTTCATTAACAACATTTCAATATATGATAATTTTACATGCTTTCCTGGAACTTCATCTTAATATTCCACTTAAATCAAAAAATCATGCACTGCAGAATGTTTTGAATTAACAGATGACTTAATTTAAAATGCAATAATATATATTTTCACATTTATTTGGTGACCAAGAGTTTTAATATATCTGATGTGAAACCAGCAATTAATGTCAGAAATTATCCAAACTGGCATAAACATATTTGTAATTAACTTTTGAAACCTGGAATTGTTAGCTATAAAAATACATTAGAATTTTGCCTTAATACCCTATGAAACACTGGATAATTGTGAATAAAATTTATAAAGTTTTAATACAGATATGCAGTTTAAGGATATTCAGTCAAATCACACAGGAATTTGGGTAGAAACAGAGGGTACAGGTTTCTCAATAGAGTAAAAATAAGTAGAAAGAATAAATAAAAAAAGATTAAAAGCTAAATGAGAATATTTAAGAAAGGATATTTTTAAAAGAATATCATTTAAACACTGCTACAGATGTATTTGATTAAATGAAATATTTTTTTAGATATGCATAAATATTTTTAATCAAAATCAAAATAATTTGAATAATAATTTACACAGGATATCTAAATTCATATATAACATCTTTTTGTTATTTCCATTAAATATAAGGTATAAGATAAAGTCATATTCTCCATATAATTACATGTATTAGACACATTAAATAGTGTCTCACATGTTCAAAGTTAAAGTAATAACATCTCACATGTTCAAAGTTTTTCAGTTCTCATGTATACATCACCTTCGTCAAATTCCCACTGAAAAGCAGCCATTCAGCATACATTAATGGAGCCATCAATTTCACATGTGATTCTCAAAATTTTTGCCAACACAAGCAAGTCTTTAGAGTAGGTTTAGGATAGGTTTAAAATCACCTTCAGATGAATGCTGAAAAAAATTCATTCTAATGGATTATCAGCATATTTTCTAGCTACACAGAAATTCTAGCAAATAAATAAACTAATAAGTATTGATAAATTATAATAATAATACTAAATTTAATGATTATAATAATGGTGTTATAACTGATAACACAATGCAAATAATTTAAAGCATGTAATTTATACTATAAGTAGACTCATATGTTATAACGTACAAGCCAAACCAAAACAATAGTGAAACATGAGTTTGTTCATTATTCATGTCAATTGTGTTAGTAATAATTGCATTACATTCATCTACCTGGAGAACACTAATTAAAATATCACCATCTGATTTGACCATGGGAAAATGAAAGCAATATTTATTATGTAATTAATTTTCCCCCCTGCAGCAATGTATAAACATCCATAATGAATTTTCAATCTTTGTTAATTTACTTATTTCTGTTGAGATTTTTTTCTTCATTAAGTTGAAGAAAACCATACAAACTAATGCAGTTTTAAGGGTGCTAACAGAATATTTAGATTTAATTTGAATTTGCAAATATTCTGTTCCTTTCTGATTATTTGCCTACCCTTTCTGAAAAGCAGAAATCATTTGTGACTAAGTTTTTCCAGCCTAAGAAGAAAAAGATAAGTCATTTTTAAAAATGGCAACATGCTAAGAATTTCATGAAACAGTAGCCAATAAACAAAATAAAAAAATGAAAGAAACACCCATAACAATTACACTTATCTTCCCCCCTGCTGTTCCTTGAAATGGTCCCCTGATCATTGAAACGCTGAAAACCTTCATCCTTCAAACAGGTGTACGATTTGCAGCAATTGGATATTATTATAGTTCCTGGCAGAATATACTGCTTAATGAAACTTAATAAGCAGTCTTTACTTCTATCTGGTACAATCTTAAAAGAACGCTTATTACTTCCTCTTTCAATCCCACCAAACACCCATTTTCCTTCCACTCTCCTACCTCTCTGATACTATTAACACTTGCCAAACTTACTTTCATCAATTTCAACAATAACACCCACACCACCACCAAGCATACCAATTCCATTCTTGCAAAATTCCATGCCCACTTCTCTACACAAATAATTCTAATCGGCTGCAGTACAACCGCTAATTAATAAATCGGAAATCTAGTAGTCAACTGGCAGTTCATTGACCCAGTAATCTCTACATATAATAAAACAAAGAGTCTGTGTGTGTGTGTCTTTCGTTCATGTTGCGAGTAAGCTAATAGACCCAGGGCCACGAAATTTGGTACATAGGTGTATCTACACAAGAGCCAGTGCACCTCAAAGCGATTTTTTCGAAAAAATTCGAATTTGAATTTTTTTTATTTTATGTTTTGTGACCAAATCGCGTAATTTTGAGACATAATGGGCTACAGGAAAGCGAGATTTCACTCTACACATTTCATTTTTACATCGTCGTGAACTGTAGACACTTAGCTATTTTACGAACTTAAAATAAATTTCGTATTTCTATAAATCGATTAAATACGAATTTATTTAGGAAGGTGAGCTTAACACCTTTTCAGCGGAATTTTTCTTAAAAAAACTTATTTTAAAAAATGTGCTGTTTATTTTCCTTTGATTTTTGGACACGTTGAACTTTAATCCTTTCGACTCCTTTTAAAAAAAGAATTTTGAAAAAATAATAATATTTTGAATTTTTAAAAAAATTTTTAAATGAAGCTTCCGTATATACTTCTCAAATCTCAGATATTTTAAAATGTAGTTTTGGCAACAATTTTCCTTTCTTACTGTTGTTGATAGATTTTTGATAAAATTGCATCCTTTTGAATAGTTTTATTCTTTTAAAAATTTCTGTTTGGCAACAATTTTTCATCGTATTTCTTATGTTACTGTTTTTAAGACACTGAAAATTTTAAGTTAAAAAGTT
>KK118287.1:43408-63101 GCA_000611955.2 Stegodyphus mimosarum | reverse complement strand
ACTACATGTCCATTCAACTCCACTGCTTCGTCTCTTCTCACAAAAGAACAGCGAACAGCCGTGAACAAGTCGGCATGATAAAAGCATTAGGGGATAGAGACCCATTAGCCTTCAGGACATTCTCCCTCGCCGACCGTTTATACCCTGGCTCTAAAAATGAGTTTCTTTAAGTTAGTCTGAAAGAGGAAGTCTCTAATAATAACCAGCTGGTTGTTTTCCTAATGATTCATTTGCTGTTACAGTTTGTCACACGGGATTCGAACTCGGACCTTTCGGCGCCGCAGTCAGCGACGCTAACCACTATAACGGCTGGGCGGTGTGCAGCAAGTTTGTTTACAAGGAACAAAAATGTGTCATTTGCGGAAAAACTTACGAAAGCAAAGAATGTTTTACAGCTCGATCCATGTCCGTAAAGGACAGGTTAGACAAATTAAGGTACTGCTTACGCTATCTTAAGCCAGGTCATTTTGCAGGGCAGTGTCGACAGTTTATTCAGTACTATTTATACCAACGATTTCACTCTCTATGTCCCGCGGAGCCAGAGAATAAGATTGAGAATAAAGCGAAGTGCAAAGAGTCAGTAACGGTGCAAAACGCCATGCCACTCCTGTATATGAAAGAAGTCACACTTATGACTTTAATGGTTGAAGTAGCCGGTGGTAATAAGGTCAGGTGCCTCTTGGATTGCGGATCACAGAGAATTTTGCAGGCTTACTATGAAACATGCAATTTATGTTCGTCGCCGATGACGTATTTCGATTGCAGCGCCACTAAATTGCATACTCTAGTTTTATCAGCAATTCTTATTTGACAACATATTCAAATTTTATACGGATTGATTTATTTTTGAACGCGTTATCGCTACTTTTGTGTCCTTGATATTTGTAAACCAGAGTATATATAGGAAGTATGTCAGCGAACTTTCTTAAAACGTAAATGGAACTTAAAGGCAAAAATCCAGTGTTATCGATGCTAAGATTATAAATTTAGATTTCCTTTATGATTATCTCAGGAAATGAAGTGCCAAAAATATTATACACTGTATGTGTGAAAACGTAATTCAGAAGTTTGAGATTAAACTATCGAAACTATAAAAGTTCCAGCGGTAATTTATAATTGGAGAATTTTGCACTTCCTTCCCTTTGTAAGATCTCGGTGGCCCAACTTGTTAGACACTGGGATAGTGAGTGCTGCTATGCGTGAAGTCACACAAAAACGTGCGAAGGGGTTGAACCCTTTTATTGTACCTTTAAAATTACAACTGCGTCTACTCGACGCTCACAAACGGCGCCAACCCGGCGGTTCAACTAAAAGTAAAGTAAAACTGAAAATAAGAAGTAGATGAACAAATATCAAACACTATCGACGAGGCTCTGAGATCCTAACTAACCGCGTTTTTAATTACCGCTGACATTCAGCAAGGTTTCTGATTAAACGGTTGAAAATTAGCACTTCTGCAAAGCTAGGCATACAGGCCGATACGCTCTGATCTAAATTCTACCAAGCAATATCTTCAGCGTAGCTTCAAAGCAAGACTCTCACACTCTGGTTTCGTCTCCTATTTAATTCAACTGACTTCCGCTAAATTTGAATAAACTGCGCGTGCTACTACAATTTACATACTCTGGCACGGGCACTTCTAAAGGAGAAGGAAGGCTAAAAAGGAAAGGAATATTAACTTAAAATAAATGTTAGTTAAAATAAATATAAACCCTACATCTTCCTGAGATATTAAAAAATAAAAAATCTGATGTGTACACTGCATGACTTCCTTGTATGGAATATTAAATTATATGCATTTTGCATTTCATTTAAGCTTATTGGGTTGAATTAAATCAACTTCGTCGACAGTGCATAAATCAAAATAGAATAAATGCACTCCTTAAAATTCACTATATTTGTTTACCATAGCGACACTCTGGCGATAGGTTCACTTAACAGCATTACATCTCTTCCATTTTATAATTCAGAATGCACAAAAATTATGTATATCATCTGAAGAAATATTTAATCCTTGCCACGCGTTCTATTTAAATACTATAATAAATCTAAAACGATCTATAAAAGAAATTAAACAAACAAACAAAATAAATGAAACTGTTTTTCACAGACGATTAAGTAATTCTCATTCAATTAATTCAGTTCTCACTTCGCGACGAGGCAAAAATGCATTAAAAACTCAAAATATCTCTATAAAAAATTACGAAGTAAATCTTAAACACTTATTTCCTCGAATAAATTCTAGCATGGATTAAGCATGATTTAATTCGCAATAATAAAAGAAGGTGTTATCTTTGTAATTGCGAAGTTTAGTTTATCTAAACTGGCAACAAATCCAACAATTCTCTTAAGTTTGAAATGTAAACAAATATGTCTGCCGTATGAAAAATGATTAGGCTTAGCCGCACATAAACAACTTTTAAATTGTTGATAATTCTATAAATCTTGCATGCAGATTTACTAAAGGCATAAAAACCTTAACCGGAAGATAAGAACAACATAATTCAACCATTTTTAAAGCAAAAAATGCACAATTTACCAACACTGGTAGAATAAATAACTGAGCTCATTGAGCCGAGTAACAGAGTGGATGTATATATATATATATACTTTTGGTGCAGCCGATTGCAACCAAAATAGGAGATGCACATCTATATGTTATAGCAGTCCTATAAACAAAATTTCAACGTTTGGAAGCTACTCGTTTTTGAGTTATGCGAAATACATATATACGTACGTACGTACAGATGCCACGAAAAAAATCTCTTCAGAATCCATTTTAAATCAGTTTTATAATTTTTGGGGTAAAAGAGTCCTTTATTTTGTCCTTACGTATGGATATCACTCAAAAACATCATTAAATTGCATTCGATACCAGTCAAAATAGATATTTTCGTTGAAATATGATACCCGAAATTTTTCGCAATTACAATACATCCTTTTTACTTCGTGCAAAAAAGGTTAGGTTATTCAGTTACGACAAAGCACACAAGGGCTATCTGCCTAAAGGGAGGGATGCCTTCGTGGAGGACTTTCTAAGGGAAATTGGCTCGTATACATGTTACACAAGGGGAAAACCACGAAAACGCCCATGCAGCCAGCCCGTTCGCGGGATTCGAAACTCGGACCGAACTACCAGTGTTCAGCGTCTTTACCGCTCGGCCGCTGGTGGGCCTCGTGCAAGGAAGTAAAAATTAATAAATCTAAATACGTTATATACACTCACGTTTGTAAAATATGCAACACCAAGAAGGAATCGTCATAATTGAATGCAATTTAATACACAGTTGAGTGGTAGTGGTACAAATAAATGATTAAATGTTCAAAGCAAACAAACAAGAACAAGAGATCAGAATCAGTATTTTGTGTGGCCACCACGCGCCGCAATAAGTGCTGCTACACGACGTGGCATGGAGTCAAACAAAGTTTGAATGTCTGACTGAGGAAGAGCATTCCATATCGTTTGTACGCGTACCCAAAGTTCGTCTGCAGACGCAACAGGACGAGGATCACGAGCAAGACGCCGACCAATGACATCCCACACATGTTCAATTGGCGACATATCCGGGGAACACGCAGGCCAAGGAAGAAGCTGTACCTGCTGCGCTGCAAAGAAGGATTTAACAATCCGAGCAGTATGAGGGCGGGCATTGTCCTGTTGAAATACAGCGCCTGGCAAGCTTTGAAGGAAGGGAACAGCTTCGGGCTGTAGAACTTCACGGATATACCGGTTGCTGTTCAGATTGCCCACAATTCGTAGCAATTGAGATCGTCTATGATATGCTATGGCGCCCCAGACCATAACTCCGGGTGTTCGTCCACTGTGGCGTTCGATAATGCACTCCGGAAGGTGGCGTTCACCGGCATAGCGTCTGACACGAATGCGGCCATCATGGTACCACAAATTAAAGCGGGATTCGTCAGAAAACACGACATGCTGCCAATCAGCACGCCAGTCTCTATGCTGATTGGCCCATTGTAGCCGCAGGCGGCGATGGTCGTGCGTTAGGGGGATCCTGTATAAAGGAGTCCGTGCGCGCAGTCCACACTGCAGCAGACGTCTACGAATTGATGAAGCACACAATGAAACACCTGTAGCTATTGACCACAGTGCTGCCAATTGTCTAGAGGAAGCTGTACGGTCCGTCCGCGCCATGCGGACCAGGTGTCTATCATCGCGAGCTGACGTCACATTTCGGGGTCCACTCCCGGATTTCCGAGTTGTCCGACACTCGTCCGTCCACTGCTTCCAAACGCGCATCACTGTGCTGCTGTTACGCTGCACACGAGAGGCTACTGCACGATACGACAATCCAGCTTCACGAAGGCCGATGATTCTCCCTCGTTCAAACTCTGTAAGTTGTTCAAATCTCGCTCTCTTTCGTCGACGAGGCATAAGTACAGATTGAGTTAACGTTTACCACTAGCAGATAACCACCGATAACCATACACACCTCGCTACAGCCGTCTATTTATTCGGATCCATCAGCCGTTCAGAGGGCGCTGCTCAGCATACGCATGCGCTACGGATTTGCAATTCTAATCATTTGCATATCATGCGCTACTTTGCATTTCCTGAAAATTTCAGCTCACTCGCGTAAGTCCTTCATGGTGTTGCAATTTTCACAAACGTGAGTGTATATACATATATATTCACAGGGCTTAATTTCTAAAATAAGAAGTGCCGGAGCCTTTCGGAAGACTATCAGGAAGTAAGGAAACAATAAAAAAATACAACAACTAAATATTATTTAGCATTTATATACTAAATATTACTTAGTATATAATTTAATTGAAGTATATAATTCAATTAAAATTAAAAGAAAGGTAAAGAGATAAATAAGGAATTCATAATTTGTTAAATTAATTATAAATAGTTAAATAAAAAATAAATTATAGGATTGTCATATTTTGGGCTCTGAATGGAATTACAAATCCCCTCAGAAGCTGAGAAGTACCACGGGCGATCTCCGATTGAATTTAAGCCCTCATTATATATATAATATACTGCACTAGTGAAATAAATTAACAGAATTTTCATATTTGATCTACGATCTCCAGAACTACTGGACAGATTTTAATAAAATTTGGTGTGAAGATTGGATGATATAATACAAACAAAATAAACATTCAACAGTTATAATAGACACACATGTTCCTGTATAACACTCAAGGGAGTCTGAAGGTCTGAAACAGCGGTTGCAGAAGACACAAAAGAAATGGGTTGCTAGGGGGTATGGCTGTAAGAGGGGATCATACCCCCTCTTACAGCCATACAGGCCTCGCAGCGTGATGTCATACTGGAAATAGGGCAGTTTATCAGTGCCTGTGGCAATTGGTCCAACTCATTCAGCAACACTGTTTTCAGTTCCTGGATTGTTTTCGGAGGGGTGTTGCGAGTTGCAATTACACTCCCCAGAGCGGCCCAGACATGCTCTATAGGGTTGAGGTCTGGAGACCTGGCTGGCCAATACATGTGGCGAATATCCTCACTCTCAAGAAATTCGTCAACCAGAAGAGCTCTATGTGGCTTCGCTTTGTTGTCCTGTAAGAGGAACCCGAGGCCCACTGCACCACACAAAAGGCGAACATAGAGCTCCAAGACCTCATCGCTATACCTCACACCAGTCACAGAGCTTCTGTCAAAGACGTGAAGAGGTGTGCGGCAATCCAACGTGATGCCTGCCCAGACCATTACACCGCCACCTCCATAATTGTTGATTTCGAGGACATTGGAGGGTAGGTAGAGGGTCCCTGGCTCTCTCCATATGAAAGTACGGCAAGAATCAGTATTTCGGCTGAAACGGGACCCGTCGGTGAACAGAACGGTCGCCCATCGCTCCGTACTCCAATCACTATGTTGCCTGCACCATGCTAATCGGGCTTTCCTGTCCGTAGACGTAAGAGGGACGCAAACAGCCGGTCTTCTGGCAAATAACCCTCTCTCATGCAGTCTTTTGGAAACAGTCATCCGTGTTACACGGGTTCCTGTGGTTGCATACAGATCCCGAGAAAGCTGAAAAGCTGTAGCCTTTCTGTTACGCCTCGCTAAAATGGACAAATAGGAATCTTCTCTGGCCGTCGTGTCTCTTGAACGACCTTGCCCAGGCTTTCTCTCAATGGATCCAGTATCCTAGAACTGTTTCCATAGGTTACATACGACGCTGGGCGTCAAATTAAACTCTCTGCATATCTGGACTTGCGGTTGACCTACCTCTAGCCTCCACACAATTCGCCACCTCATTCCATCATCTAAACGTTGGCGGTTACTCATTTTACTGTTCCGATATGAATTTAACCGATTGCTGCATGATAACACCAAGAAATTCGCCGAGGTGTGCTAGCGGACGGAATTCCTTTATAAGGTATTTCTCTCGCCTTCTTCGCATGCCTTCGTGGTGTAGTGGTCTGCATGCTCGACGCGTAACCGAGAGATCCGTGGTTCGATTCCCGGCGAAGGCGTTGCTCATTTTTCATGTCTCCTGCTTCGAAATAACCTAATGTCTCTACACCTTTACCCTCCACGCTTTCATAAAGCCTGTTTTTCTGCTGGCTTCGCCTACACACACGTGTGTGTTTATGTATTTGCCGTACAAGATTTGCATTTTATCAAGAAGCAGTGGTTTTTCCTTCAGTTCAGTTCTTTTCATGCAATTGGATAAAATATGCAAATTCTCTTAATTTATTTCACCAGTGTATTTCAAGGTGTCTTAGATACAAAAACCATTCTCTTTTGCAGCACACCAATTGTAAGGTTTTAGTTAAACTAACAAAGTTTTATTTTAATTTGCCTTTTTCTATCTGTTCTTATTTCAACTTCCCGTTAGAATAAGCGCGCGTTTCAGCTTTATGCTAATTTGAAGTGGAGCCAAGTCCTATTTAAGCGAGAGGTAGGAACCTCTGAGTGTGAGAGAGCTTTTAGTCTCCGACCACTGTTACTGTGTTCAATGTTCGCCTGACCAGCTAAATTCTAAGCCGTAGAGCTATTACGCTATTACTTATTGAAGTAATTCTAAGTGCATTAGTATTAGTTAAATCTTGCTACGCACCATTTAGCTTAGAGGCCAACCTCGCGTTCATAGCTCTGTGAGCAACTACGACTTAATTTCTATTTAATTTTAGTTTAAATAATTTGATTGTTAAGTTTAGACCCAAGTTGCGGTAATTATTTTCTGTATCCCTCCCGAGTTGGAAAGTGGCTGTATGTAATTGTGGTTTAATAAAAGAGGACTTTAAATAACTCTGAAGTGCAGTTCTTCTACCACTTAATCACAGTTTCCTACCACAGAACATAGCTGCATTCAGCTCCCTGTTCAAGATCAGGACTCAGTTTATTCACGAACATGTTTGCCAAGAATATGCAGCGAACACTCAGTCCTGACACAATGACAAATGATAAAATGATTAAAGCATCGGGAAAGATAATAGTGAGAATTGTAGAAACAGTTGCAAGATATGGTAGGAAATTTGAGCGGAAACGTGTAACTTTGAAAATAAAAGGGGAAGAGTCTAAGATTTTCTGATCGCGATGCCCTGTCGATATAATTCTAGCCATCAAGCAGAAATTTTCCCTGAATAGGTTCCGATAACAAGTTGAGAATAAACGTAAGACTCCTCTATACAAGTGACAACAATGGTTCCCACGTTTGATTATACCGTTCAAAAAGCGTACAGAAGCTCTGCAGTAGGAAGTCACTAGCGTGGCATGTGCATAACTAGGTGATGCCTTTTAGCTCTTTCAGGAACGAAAAATTCACCCACTCTCATAAATTCATTGCATTTCCTGAAAGTAAGAATTTGGCATACGGGCTGGGGCTTTTCTTTCCTCAAAAGTATCAACCTACTAAACTTCAATTCGATGGAAGAGTCAGTGAGGGCGTTTCTAAAAATATTTCCTAAGTCAGAAGAAGATCACAGAGCTATTACAAGACATCTTGATGAAAAAAGGTACATCATTACATTATCACCAATAAAATGGAAAGCCAAGTAGTCATTAGGGAACTGCCCTAAGACTGCCCGGTAGATAAAATACAGGAGGAGCTAATAAATAAGGAATTCAGAATTAAAAAAGGTGATTCAAATGCATAGATTAAAAAGTAGAGCACCTATGCCCCTGTTCCGGATGTAGCTTGAAAACACCCCAGGTGTCAATAAAATTTATGATCCTACGATAAAATTTATGATCCTTTAAGCATTTTTATATAACTGTTATTGCTTACAGAATGAAAGGAGGTGTTGTGCAGTTTCATAACTCTCAACATTTCAATCACTCTTCTGAAATGTGTAAACTGAAGCCCAGGTGCGTTAAGTGTGCTGAGCTCCATAAAACTGAGGACTGTGTTACAAAAAGGATTGATAAAAGATTTACAAAAAGGATAATAATGATAGTGTTGCAACTGTTTACAAACCGGCCGCACCGCGAACTATCGCCGATGTCCGAAATTCCTCCCTGCCAATCCAGCGAAACATGTTAATAATAAGTCTAACGAAAATATTAATGTTAACAAAACAGCTAATAGTAAACCCTCAATTGTTACTCCAGGTATTTTCTATGCAAGTGTTTTGCAAAACAAGAATGTTACAAATGTTAGTGGTGGACAAAATAAGAATGTTGTTAATGATAAAAAATTAATGATCCAGGCCTTACTGCCTTTGCTGATTTATTAACAATTTTTGAAGAGCTGAGTAACATGTTTAAAGGTTTTCTCTGTACAATATCTTTCAGAAAATTACTGTTAAACTACCAGCGCTTGAAGCTTTTTAAACACCATAGATAAATTGTTTTTGTTGTTTGCTTTGTTCGAAGAATTATTTTATTCCGAAATTAATGTAAATCATGTGTAGTAATGTATACAAGTTTATCAATGTGATTTCAGGGAACGTAAATGGATTATCCCGTAAGATTAATGAACTTCGGGATTTTGTAAATGAGTACAGTACAGATATAATGTTCCTACAAGAGCACAAACTTGGCCCAGATAGTCCTTATCTATGTACCCAATTATACTGTATACAGGTTCAATAGAGATAGCTACACATGGAAGAAGGCCCAGAGAAGGAGGCAAAGTACTCTTTGTGAAACGCTACATTCGCTATTACCCAGTTTCAGTTCCACAGTTTCGGTCGTTGAGGCCTCAGCTATTTAACTCACAACAAAGACTTCCATTACATACACTTTTATCTCCACCTACATTCCACCCTCATTTAATAATGTCTTAGTTGCTGCCGACTTAAACATTCTACTCTCACTTAGTTGAAGAGATATTAGGTTACTTCGAAGCAGGAGACATGAAAAATGAGTAATGCCCTTGCCGGGACTGGAACCACGGACCTCTCGAATGCGCGCCGAATGTGCTGACCACTACACCACGAAGGCATGCTAAGAACGCAAGAGAAATACCTTATATAGTAACCATGTTATTATGGGTAGAGATTTAAATGTACGACACCGCGAGTGGAACTGCTACAACTCAAACCAACACTTGGATGCGGAATTTTTAGATCGGCCAACTCGGCGGTATTACGCATAGGAGCTCCAAAATCTCCAACACGGTATATCGCTGGTTCTACTAGACTTACTGATTTCTTCCTGCTCAGAAACACCAGTGATCGGCTGGATATTTCTCTGCTGGATGAATTCTCTTCTAACCACGACCCGGTCAGAATGATTCTTGATATCAGTAGTTACACCACACCAGACACTAGAGCCTTTACAAATCACTGGCAGTTATATGCTAAAGCTCTAAACAACATGCATTATACCCTTCCAAAGATATATTCGGGGAATGATATTGAAAGTTTAATCAAGGAGCTTACGGATGCTGTTAAGGAGCACGATCAAGCAAAATAGGAAGTCCAAATAAAAGACGCTGTAGAGCTAAAGAGCTCCAGCAAACTTATCAAACAGCGCAATGTAGCAAGAACGCATTTTCCGCTTACACGAAATACTGTAGACAAGCAGAGGTTAAATCAACTGAACAATGATGTCAAGTTTCATACAAATAAACAAGCACAACTCGACTGGACGAACCACCTTAACTCGCTCTCCACTGATGATAACTCGCAGTGGAAAGCAATACGAAGGTATACGAAATGCCATTGGCAACGAACCATCTATAGACCTTGGCATAGAAGTTGATGAGCTCGTAAGATCTCGCGGCCCCAACTTGTCAGAAACTGGGGTAGTTACTGCTACTATGTGTGAATGTACACAAAGACGTAAGAAGGGGTTGAAGCCTTTTTTTATTTTATCTTCAAAATGACAAATGCGTCAACTTGACGCTCACAAACTGCGCCAACCCGGTGGTTTTAACTAAAGCAGAATGTAAAACTGAAAGTAATAACTAGGTGAACAAATATCAAAGCACTACCGACGGGGCTCTGAGATCCTAAACTAACCTCGTTTTTAATTACCGCTGAGATTCAGCAAGATTACTGATTAAACAGTTGAAAATTAGCACTTCTGAAGAGCTAGGCACACAGGCCGACACGCGCTGATCTAAATTCTACCGAGCAACCTCACTAGCGTAACTTTAAAGCAAGACTATCAAACTCTGGTTTCGTCTACTATTTAATTACACTAGCTTCCGCTAAATTTCAATAAACTGCGCGTGCTACTACAATTTACATACTCTGGCACGGGCATTTCTAGGGGAAAATGAAGGCTAAACAGGAAAGATAACTTAAAATAAATGTTAGTTAAAATAAATATAAACCCTACATTTGCCCTTGCCAGAATACTGAGCACTTGGAAGCAGGTCGTAGAAACGACCAGTTGAAAAGTTTCAACATTCTAACCTAAAACTCAAAAGACCCGTTTACATAAAACAACTTTTTGGATATCAAATTTTACAATAATTCTTGTCGTTGCTTACAATTTCTTCGTACTGAATCCTCTCTACTGTCGTTCTTTATCATTCAGTCTTTTCTTTCTTCCAGGATCTGGAAGGAACAAGTATGAGTATATTGAAAATACATTATGATTTACACTTTCTTAATACTCGGTAGTATTTTACTTTTCCATATTTTCTTTTCATTATTTAACTGTTTATTTCACATTCAATCATTCTTCATGCAAACTTTAACTTGCTTTGCCCTGATTCTCCACTATGTGTGGTGTCCAACGGGAATATTTCATGTTTTTGTGTTTCAACACTTCCCCTAAACACAATGATTTGTTAGAATTCGATCAATCGACTATAACGCACCCTAGTCCATCATACTAAAACTCGATGAGCTATGTTTATCATTCTTAACTGAAGTGTGGGTGGAGAACGCTAAAAACCGCTTTCATTCTAATCTTCCCCCTCATTCAACTTTTCACATGCAGGCTTTCGCTCCAACGCATGATTTTATCTCTTTTTTAACATTTAGCTTTTAAGTCGTTTCTTTTGAGCATTTACTTTTAGCATCTAAAATTTTATGCTTTTAGACTAAATTCTACTTTTACATAGCTTTCAAGCATTTACATATCTTTACAAAATTCTAATACATATGATTTTTTACAATTTACAATAAGATAAACAAGAAAAAAAATATTTTACTTCACGCTTCTTCGCTAAGCTGGCGACCCTGAAACTAAATTTTCCATTAATACATAAAATACGAAGCTATTTTACATTTGGCCAAATTTTGGCTTTAACATAGCAAAACCCCTCTTTCGACCAACATGAACTGCTTGTTCTTAGACATTACACTTAAAATCTTTCTTTGCTTTCGCTAAATACAGTAAAACAAAACTAAGTCTCAACCGAGACAGATTGACTTCTTTCAACACATAGAAACTTCGTATTTACACATAACAGTTGAGAACAAAAAAAAAATTTATAGAAGGTTTAACTTACCTTTGACTTTTCGATGCTTGGAACTCAGTCACCCTCTTCTCACAAAACTCGGTTCATGTCAAGGAATTCATGGCAGTCAGTCTTCGTCTTTGGCTTGTTCGGCTCTCCTCCATGGTGCCCTTTCTTTTTTGACCTCTGTACGAAGGCCTTTTTGGGGTGATAATCTCCGGGTTCCTGTCTTTTCCTCTTGGCACCTGGATGTCTGTTTTTGGCGAACTCCGGTTTGGGTTCTTGCTTGAGTTTTTTCTGCTCGTCCAAATCTTTTTGTTCTTCTTGCTGTCTCTTTTTTCGCAGAAACGGCGGCCTTGTTTGTCTTTGGATATCCGGAACTGGACGCGGTTTCCTTGACACTGCTTGTCTGCTGTGGCATTTTGTTACTGGTTTTTTCCTCTTGCCATCTAGCAAGGATCCTTTACGAGACGTAGTAGCGCGTTTAACCTTTTTCTCTGTTGGGGTCTGGAGATTCTCTTTCCTTCTTTTCGGGATCATTGAATAGCTTGTAGAAAGCCTTGGTTCCTCGGCGGTTTTCGGCTTCTTGGGTGGCTGAGTGGACGGAATTATTTCTGGACCTTCCAATTGTTGGAAGCCTGAATCCTGCAAGAAACTTTTGAGCACTTCAGAATCATTCTTCTCGTTATACTTTTTTACCTGGTCGGGACATGCTTTACAGTTTTCCCCTCTCTCGTTCTTAAGGTATAATATGACTCCCTTCATTTCCTGAATAACATAGGGACCATCAAATCTCGGAGCCAATTTTGCGGTGAAGTTCTTTTATGCATTTGATGAATAAAATTTTCTTTTTAAAATTTTGTCCCCCACTTTAAATTCTGCTTCACAGCATTTTCGATCGCAATATATTTTTTGTCTGTTTCTTCCCTTATCCGAATTTTTAACTGCTTCATGAATAAGTTTTTGCACGTCTTTTTTCCTCATTTCTTGTTCCCTTTGTTGAACAAAGAATAATTTATCTAATGGTGTGATTAACTTACGCCCTAAAAATAATTCCGCTGGAGTTTTTCTAGTGGTGTCATGACTTGCTGTTCTTAACGCATAAGCTAACTCATCTATGCAGCCATCCCAGCGCTAGGGATGGCACAATATTTTTATTAACTTTTTCCGCGATGTTTGCTTGTGGTCTGTACGGAACCATCTTGATATGGCGTATGCCAAGTCCAGAGAAAATGTTCTCAAAAATTTGGCTAACGAATTGTTTCCTGTTATCGCTAATGACTTTTATCAGTGCACCGTATTTGAAAATGTACCTGTGTAAGAATGCATTTGCAACTGTTTTGGCTGATGCACGTTTAAGTGCAACAACTTCTGTCTATTTTGAAAAATGATCTACAATTACTAAAAGATAACGATTTTTACTTAATTCACTCTGGGGAAAAGGACCAAGGAGATCTGTGCCTAATATTTCATTCGGAAATATAGCGCGAATGCTATTTAAGTACCCGGCCGGGCTCTAATTAATATCATAAATTAACTGACATTGATTGCAGGACCTGACATACACAGTTACTATTTTGTACAATCGCGGGATATATACCGCCTCGCGTACCCTTCTTATAATTTTTCTGATCCCCAAATGACCCGATGTTGCGCATCGTGTAGTTCCTTCAAAATGCTCAATCGAAGCGAGGCTGGGATGACTGGCCTATACTCGGAGTTTTCGTTTGTTGATTTAGTATAAAACAATTAATTATCTATTATCTCATAGTTCTGTGCTCTACTTATTGAGGCCACTACAGTGTGTTCGAAATTTTCAGGGTCTTTTAAATACGCATAAATATTTCCAAATTCAGGATCAGCTTTCAATTCAGCAATAATTGTTTCTCTAGAATCTAAAATTTTAGAAGTTAACACAGCGCATTTGAGTTCATTCCCTTTATCGTCCAGTTTCATTCGGGATGGTGCGTCCGCGACTTTAATTTCTTTTCTAGTTTGTACTTAATTATTAGGTTCTATTCTTGAAGATTTAAAGCCCATCTTATTAACCTGGGCGTTAGATATTTTCCCGAGTAAAGTCTACCAATGGCCGCATAATCTGAAAAGACTGTTACTGTTGCTTTCCCGAAATAAACTCGAAACTTCGGAACAGACATTAATACGTTTAATGTTTCTCTCTCCGTCGCAGTATAATTCTTTGGATAGCGTTTAATGTTTTACTAAAAATGTTAAAGGATGCCCTTTCTGCATGAGAACCGCACCTATGGCATAGTCCGAAGCGTCGGCTGGAATTTCTAAATTTTCGTTCCCTACCGAGAATTTCAAAACAGGGGCATTGATGAGCTCTTCTTTTAACATTGAAAAGCTGTATTCGCCTCTGCTGTCCATGTAAACTTACTTTTCTTTCTTTTAAGCACTAACAACGGTTCTACAATATTAGCGAAACCCTTTATGAATGATCGATAATAAGAGCATAACCCAAGGAAAGAAGAGAGTTTCTTTGCGGGTTTAGCAAGGGGGGGGGACTTTTAATATCCTTTATTTTTGAATCTTGAGTGTCTATACCCTTTTGCGAAATTTTATATCCTAAGTATTTAAGTTCTTTTGTCGCGAACTAGCATTTCGATGCTTTAATTGTTAGACCGGCCTCTTTTAATAACGAAAAAACTTCCTGCAAGTCCTTAATATGCTGCTCCAACGACTACTTCTTATACTTATACCATCTAGAAAAATTAAAGTCGATTTTCCTAGGACAGGCCTTAGAACAATGTCCATAGCTCTCTGAAATGTCGACGGGGCCCCACACAGCCCAAAGGGCATGCGGAAAAGTGCATAAGTGCCCGATTTTGTGATAAACGCGGTTTTATATATATCTTCCGGTTTCATAGCTGTCTGATAGCAGCCCGATGTTAAATCCAAAGTAGTCATATATCTCGTAGATTTAATCTTTCTAATTATTTCCTCAATCACCCGCAGACGGCAAACCGGGAACTTCGTAATGCTATTTAATTTCCTATAATCAATAGCAAACCTCCAAGCTTTTTATCTGAGGGCGGGAAATCATTCTTTTTCCTACATAGTATCACTCTACTCGCGTAATTACTATTTATGGGCGAAATAATCTGATTTTGCAGCATTTCTTTTATATGTTCTTCAATAATCAGCTCTTTCTGTTTATCATACCTGTAGGGCTTGGCACTACAGGGTTTATTGCATGTTAGTTGTATATCATGTGTTACAATTTGACAATTACCAGGCCGTTCTGAAAACAAATTTGAAAAAGTACTCACCACTTTCTGAATGGCTTGGCTTTCTTCGAGAGTCAAATGGCTTAAATCCAATTCAGGTTCTTTTACTGGCTCCACCACCCGTTGTTGCATCTCCAGCGTAATTGCATTTTCCTGAAAATTCAGTCTGGCTTAGCGGACTTCAAGAAGTCCATTTCTAAAATCACTGGGTTCTGTAGATTTTTCACCACAAAAAATAATATTTTAAGATTTTCTTTCTTTATCTGCACTTTTAATGATAATATCCCGACACAATGACAGGTTTTTCCTTGGGCGGCTATAATTTCAGTGTTTCTATTTTTAAATAAACGTAGTCTACAAAAGTTGTCATTGTAGAATTTGTAGCTCAAGAAGTTTTCTTGCGCTCATGTATCCACGAGCGCTTCTACCGGGGCTTCGCCGAACAGGACTTGGATGGTTAGTAACTAGGAATTCTTTACCACGACCATGTTTAGGTATCTTCTTGAGGGATTTTGCGAAATTTCAGGGGTCTTGACCCTCGCTTTCACAGGCCCCTCTAATCGTTTGAAGCTTTCTTCTGACCTTCAGTCCTCTGGGTACGCGGGCGGTTTTTTCGAATTTCTTCTTCGCGATTTGACCTTCGTTCCTCGATGAATTGGCTTGATAGCTCTTTCCTCCATAAGAGTGTTTCACCTTAACGGTCGACTGGTTTGAGAACTGTTTTCGGGAACCTTGAAGATACGCTGCCCTCTAGTCTTTTCCGCTATTTGTCGGTTTTGGAACTTGACCGCCAATTCGAAGAGTTCCTGCAAGGAGTTTGGATTTCGCATTTCCATAAAGTCTTGGACAGCAGGTAGTAATCTGGGTAAAATTATTTCGATTGCCTCGTTGTCGGGTTTCTTCCCATACAGCATATTCACCAGCTTGACTTTCCGCAAAATAAACTGCGCAAAATCTTCGATGTTACGCTAATAAAAACTGTAAAGTTCGGCTTCCAGCTTTGCTCGGTCTTTCACTATGGGGAATGCTTTTAACAACGATGCTTTAAAATTTTCAAACGTGTATACTTGGCCTCCAAATTCTCCTAATAAACATTTTCCAATGTTTTTCCACCATAGAGCGGTCTGTCCTCTTAACGCAGACGTGGCGATGGCCACTTTTTGCCTTTCGGGCGCAGGATACAGCTGGAAATGATTCTCTAGGCCTTCTAAAAATATCGCCACAGAATTGTTTCCGTCAAAACTGACGGTTGGTTTGATAGATGCCCTCATTGTTTGGATTAAATATCCAAACCCTTCCAACTGTTTAGCCATAACTTGCTCTTGAATTTCTACAGGACCTTCCACCGAATTATCGGCCATTTAAGTTCGTGAGATTTTCGGGCCCCAAATTTTAAGATCTCGTGGCCCCAACTTGTCAGAAACTGGGATAGTAACTGCTACTATGTGTGAATGTACACAGAGACGTAAGAAGGGGGTTGAAGCCCTTTTTTATTTTATCTTTAAAATGACAAATGCGTCTACTTGACGCTCGCAAACTGCGCCAAACTCGGCGGTTTTAACTAAAGTAGAACGTGAAACTGAATGTAATAACTAGGTGAACAAATATCAAAGCACTACCGACGAGGCTCTAAGATCCTAAACTAACCGCGTCTTTAATTACCGCTGAGATTCAGCAAGATTACGGATTAAACTTCTGCAAAGCTAGGCACACAGGCCGACACGCGCTGATCTAAATTCTATCGAGCAACCTCACTAGCGTAACTTTAAAGCAAGACTATCAAACTCTGGTTTCGTCTACTATTTAATTCAACTAGCTTCCGCTAAATTTGAATAAACTGCGCGTGCTTCTACAATTTACATACTCTGGCACGGGCATTTCTAGGGGAAAATGAAGGCTAAACAGGAAAGATAACTTAAAATAAATGTTAGTTAAAATAAATATAAAGCCTACAAGCTCTTGAATTTATGCTTTTTTTTTGCGTTTCTAAGTGTACTTAAATTGTGATTAAGTGTTTTATGTTAGTGCATTTTAAGTGATATTCCATGTAGTGTGACTTATTATTATGAGTGATACTGAAAAAATAGCGTTTTCATGTTGCGTGTAACTAAGCCTAATTAGGCTTATTAGGCTTACTGAGTTTTCGCTTCGGAGAGTCCGCATCATTAATGAGGTACCTGCGCTGTGCTTCATACTACTCTTCTTGAATTGTGATAGCTGTGTTTTTGTTATACCCTTGGCCAATTTCTGGTTAGGTTTACGTTAGCATATTGTCATGAATAAAGAGGAGGCTTTTAGGCACGTTGTAAAATGGTGCGAAATGCACAAAATGGAAATTACTCCAGATAATATCATGTAAGTTAAGCAAAATTTACATACTGAGTATTTTGAAATGCGAAACTCAGGCAATCTTAAGATTGCCTGAGTTTCGCATTTCACACAAATCACTCACATATACGAGATAGAGAAAACAATTCATGCTCTTAACGCATTTCAAACTGAGTTAGAAAATAATAGCTTAGCTACACCATCAAATTCAATGGATACTTCAGTAGTTTCTGAAAATAATAACTCGTCTAAAATTAAGAAAAAGAAACATTTAACGGACAGTGAGGGTTTTATTACTCCTAGAATTACCACAAAAGGACTCTTTCAAACTCTGAAATAGAAGAACCAGCCCAAAAAAAATAAATTTCAGGGTCTTAATCCTGAAGACAACATGAATGCTTCTCAAGGAGAAAGTGAATTTATTACTCCAAATAAAATGGCAGGCCATATCCCTCCCATTGTCCTGGCTGATTTTACAGGAGCTGGGATAAGTTGATAAAGGATGAGATTGAAGAGAAACTACACATTAAGAAGTATCGCGCCAATCTTAGTGGTGGAACTATAACATTTAGAGTCTTCGACTCTGATCACTATCTTTCACTTACAAAATTTCTAGGTAAATTGGCTATGCCTTATAATAATAACCTATAAAATGAATAGTGAGAAACCTATAAAAGCAGTAATAAAGAAATTACCACGTAATTCCAACTCAGACATGATAAACAATGAGTTAGAAAAAGAAGGAATTCCAATAATCAAAATCCGTCAGATCACTCACATTATAGATGGAAATATTGTCCCTATGCCTGTGTTCCTTGTGGAACTTAAAAGAAATAAGGAAGGCAAGAAATTATATCCAGTTAAAAAAATCAGAGGCCTAGATGTTGCCATTGAATCTTTTAAATCTCGCCCAGGTCCCATATGCAGTCCCATAGGTGCCCGAGATACGGGCACTCTCGGGATACATGTAATTATAAACCTACATGCCTTAATCGTGCAAAGCCACACGAAACGTATACCTGTAAACGGACAAAAGATAATAGAGATAAACCTCTAGTTTACGCCCTTTACGGTGAAAATCACGTTTCATCGTAAGAGGGTTGTTCAAAACATCCTTTTAATGTTAAAAAACAGATTGAAGTTTTTAAAGCACAAAAAGAAGCAAAGAAAACTCAAAATTACAAACGGAATACTAAAGATTTCCCTAATCTTCCCGGCACCAGTCAGGAGAATAAGCCGCAGAAAATCGCACAGACTGCGTCTGCTTGGGACAAACCAATCAGCACAGAGAAAACTATACACGGATCGAAACCCAAAGAATTGAATTTCTTTGAATGGTTAAAGCTGAAATTTATGCAAGTCAAGGAATTCCTCAATAAATTCAAGTCAGCTAAAACAATATTTGATAAATTAGAAGTCGGCAAGTCTGCATAGAATATTTTACCAATTTAAACTATGAAATTTAAACCCATTCAAAGTTTTGGAAATTTTATTTCAGCTACAAACAGCTTTTTGAAAATTAGTTATTTCAACGCAAACGGTATATGACATCAACAACTCCGAATTCTTAACTTTCTTAACAAACACAAAATAGATATAATGCTTGTAAATGAAACGCATCTTCGTCCCAGTGACAACTTTCGTTTGCAATGGTTACAATGTCATCAGAGAAGACGGATCTCATAATAGAGGATCGCCATCATCGTTAAAAGTCACATTAAAGCCACTATATACAATATCAATAGCTCATGTACTACAGAAAATGTTGCAGCACTCATAATAGTGGTTTCAGCAAACCGTATCTATTTATTTCTGTATATATATAAGCATTTTTCATGGAACTGTAGAGCACCGAACAGAAACGGGAATATACTGAATAATTATATCTTAAATAATGACATAAGACTTACTGCTCCTTAGCAACCCACGCATTATGCTTCGAACGGACGAGGAGATATACTTGACATTTTATTCATGAAACACTTACCCAATATCCCTAATTTAGAAGTTTCTAACGAATTATCCTAAGACAACCTTCCTGTCACTTTCGATTTTTATGGTTTTCACCCACCTCTTCCCAAAGCAACAACCAGAATCAACTGGCAAATGTACGCAGAACAACTTAATTCCGTAAATAGCCATGCTTCAATGAAGCACTGTAGTGACATAGAAAATGAAATCTCAAAACTTAATAGCAAGATGCAAACCGCCATTAAAAATTCTACATATTGTGTTAAAGAAAAGAACCCCTATGGCATCCTTGAAAAGATTAAAAACATCACCAAGGAGCGTAACAGACACCGTAAAAGGTGGCAAATTACGGGC
>KK118287.1:21759-43396 GCA_000611955.2 Stegodyphus mimosarum | reverse complement strand
CCTGCTGAAAAACGGCAAGTTAATTACCTTTATAGAAAAATAAAAGAAGAAATCTCAAATTATAGATCCCAAATGTGGGATAATTTACTTGAAAACATTGATTTAACGCCGGACACAACCTGGAAAATTGCTAGATCAGTGCGGAAACCCTCAGCCAGTCAGACGCATTCTATTAATCACATGGGTCAAACATTTCACTCTGAAGAAGAAATCGCTGAATTATTTGCCGAAGAACTTAGAAATGTTTTCGATAAGCATCCTGAAGAAAACTCTGAAAAGGAAATTACTTTCTCACTCAATAGCATACTCAATACGCCGAATACCAATTTCATCTCCCCTGCATCTCCTCAGGAAGTTAAGACAATAATTAAGAATTTAAAGAAGAGAAAAGCTAAAGGTTACGACCCAATTTCTAATGAAGCCCTTCAAGCTCTACCCAATAGATGTACAGTATTAATAACAAATACTTTTAACGCCTGTATTCGGCTATGCTATTTCCCATCTCAGTGGAAACACTCTGTTATTGTCACTATCTTGAAACCTAGAAAGGATCCAAAAAACGTTAAAAATTATCGTCCCATAAGTCTTCTACCGGCACTGGGAAAAGTTTTCGAACGAATTCTGATTGCTCGGTTTACGAAACATCTTGAAAGACTGGATATAATTGATAAAATCAGTTTGGATTCCGAAAAGGGCACTGTAATACCCATCAGATTCTCAACCTAATAGGATTCATTGCACAAGAATTTATCAAAAAGAATGGAGTAGCTGCATGCTTCCTCGATTTTGAGAAAGCCTTTGATCTAGTGTGGCATGCAGGCTTACTACACAAGCTTTCTAACTTCTTACTGCTAAACAGCTTTATCAAACTCATCTATTCCTACTTAAAGCAAAGAACCTTTAAAGTCAGGTCAGGAGATACTCTATCTACCAAAAAAGTTATTTTAACTGGTGTCTCACAAGGGTCAGTTTTAGGCCCAATATTTTTTACAATATTTATTAATGATATGCCAACACCACTCTCCTCCAATATCCTAAAGTATGCTGATGACACAGTTATACTTACTAGCTCCAGAAGTCCCCAGCATACTCTGGACAAGTTACTAATTCAGGTTAATATCATACAAAAGTACTGCCAAGATTAGAAAATATCTCTCAACTCATCTATGTGCTGCATAGTTCACTTTAAACGTTACAAGAAAAATTATACTGTTAACTTCAGTATCACCATTAATAATTCCCTAGTTCCTGTTGCTGATTCTTACAAATATTTAGAGTCCTCTCGACTTCAAGACCCATATCCAGTATATCTTGAATAAGGCAAATACTGCTTTCATGTCCATCTACTCATTAATAGGCAGAAAGTCAAAATTAAATCTTTCTATGAAGAAAACCTTGTATGTCACTCTCATTCGGCCAATCATTCTATATGCGGTCCCTGCCTGGGCTACAGCCAGTAAAACCGAAAGGGGAAAGATGAATGTTTTACAAAATAAAATCCTCAGAAACATAATAAACGCACCATGGTATGTTAGAAATGCTCAAATTCATAGTGATCTCAATATCTACCCTATACATGATCAATTTCTCATAAGTGCTCATAATTTCTTTGTAAAAATGAAAAACTCTCCATATACAGCTATCAGAAACCACACAGAATATGATCCTACTGAAGAATATACCGTTAAAGGACCTCGAACTGTCCACCATAATGCGTTATTGTGGTGATGTATATATTGTATCATATTATTTCTCATAAACTTCGCATCATTAGTGTTACTCAAAACTGTGTGTGTATATATTTTACTTTCTTTCTAATCAACTGTACAGTACTTATTGTTAACTTCGAGAAATTTTCTATCTCCCTAAGGTCTTCTCTGATTGGACAAAGCACTTCACGTGATGCCTCCGCCCATCATTTCAATTATTTAATGATTTCTGATATTTAACATATCAATAAGCCATCCAAATTACTAAAGAAGATAAAGGATCAAATCCACAAGCTATTATTGTACATATTTCCCATCTTCAAATATTTGAAAAGGTTATTTTACTCAAATCTCATCATCGGACTGAAGGATAAATCACTTTATTTGTACACGTCATGTGACTTGCATTGCCTAGCCTCACTCTCTTTTACTTAGATCTCATTTCACCTCTGGACGCCATGCATATAGCATGCGCATCAATTGCTATATATAATTGTTTATCAATTACAAACATTATTAATTAATGAGTATAACTCAATTATTGATCTCGCCTCTGTGGGTGGTGTTAACACCTTTAATTTAAACTTATACTGTTAACGGCCATTGGCATAATATTTATGTACTGGTTATAACTCTTCAGTAGTTGACTGCCAGCAGCAAAATCAAGGTCCTAGATCCACGAAATGCCACAATAAAATTCCGCGCGTTAAAGGGCCAAAAGGATCCACTACACCGATACTGAAAGAGCAGAACTTTTAGCCCAGCATCTGGAATCTCAGTTTCGCACAAACAACATTCATGACACAACAACAGACCACTTGGTTTCACACTTTACTTAAATTCATGCACAGACAACATTATTCAAGTTTTACCGTCGGAAGTCTTTAGTTACATCAAGCAGCTGAAGAAAAAGAAAAGTCCTGGCTTCGACAAAAGTACCAATACAGTTGTAAGGTTTATCCTAAGTTTTTAACAGTTATCTTTAATATAAGCTACTTTCCTGTACTTTCTATTTTCATCTTACAATATCCTACCAGAATGTGTTTTTAGAATCGCGCTCAATGCAAATTAGTAAGAATAGTATTAAAGTCGAAGTTCAACTGACTGAGATAGACAGCTTTAGAGTTTCTGACTAGCGCGTTCGCCTTTTGGCTACAGTTCTCTCCTAAGCGGTTACTACGCTTGGCCGTATTTCAGGCCCTTGATAGCTTCGTTAGCTTCCAAAGCATTCATGTCTATTTGCGCTCTAGTAGGTTAGAAATTCTAAACTTCAATTAACCAGTTCACCGTTCTGAAAATCGCAAGCATTTCGTGCCATTTTTCTCCTCACAAAGTTAAAATTTTTGTGTCTAAAACTGGCCTCAGAATATTTCTTTCCCCCTTTCACCAGCTGTGAAAACCTATTTAAAAGTTCTATTCAAATCAGATTGAACCGCGTACCTGTCACACTGAAGGACGCTGAATAACGACCCCCTAACGAGGACCATTAAACAGAAAGAATAGTGTATTCCTTAGATCAGATATTTTCCCCTTTGCCTCACTTCCTACACCCAAACCCAAATCTATTGCAATCTGTTACAATGTACTGATTTTACAATTGTCAAGTAACATCTTTATTTAAAGCGAAAATAAGTGCATTAACTAGTAGTGCCTATTTGAAATATGCTTGAATTGTGTTTTACTATTTTCTTGATGCACTGTAGTAAAAATTATGATCCGTATATTTTTATATATTTAATTAAAAGATTTAATTCTTTTATGTAAAAAAAATCTTTCTTTAGCCTGGATATTTAAGGTTCTTTTTAAATATTGCAATTTTTTAATTTAGAGGGTTTTTGTTTTCAGTTTATTGTATTTTTTCTACAGCAAAGAAAGTCTTGATTATGTGAAGCGCCTATTTCAAAGAGTAAGAAAGTAGTAACTGATTTTAGCGGTTCTTGTTGAATAGATTGCTAGAGGAGTGACCATTCTTTTAATTAATGGACTAAAAATTCAACAATGTTAAGGAGCACATTTTTTTATCATTTTTAATTTTTTAAATTATAATCGTTGCAACTATCTTTGTAATTCCATTAATACTCCCTTTTCCTTATTATATCCAAGAATATATATATTCAAGAATAGATAGAATATATATATATTCAAGAATAGATGGAATATATATATATTCAAGAATAGATGGAATATATATATATTCAAGAATAGATGGAATATATATATTCAAGAATTATTATTAATTTGATAAGACTACCGTCATAAAAACTTTTCAGTCTCCTTAAAGTTTGATTAGATGAACTAAAATACTTATCTAAACTTATTTCTTAAGGTTTTGATATAGGTAGGTCAAAAATATGAAACACTCACATTATACCTTGTATACTTTAAATGATATAATTATGTATAAAATCGAATTTTTCACTTTGTTTTTTTCTGTTAGCATAAGCCTGTAATGTTTTTTTCTGTTAGCATAAGCCTGTAATGTTTTTTTCTGTTAGCATAAGCCTGTAATGTTTTTTTCTGTTAGCATAAGCCTGTAAGTGTTAAGTAAATACCGAGAAAACATATAGCAAATTACAAATTGTAAAATACCAGAACTTTATTCTTATTTACGTATTTCTCTACGACTTTACAATGAAGGCATACCTAGTTCTACTTAAAAAAATTAAAATTGTATTTGCAAAATAATCTTTTATGAGGTAGAGATATGTTATGAGGTTTCTTTATGAAATGTGATTGCTAATTATTTTGAAGATTTTTGCTATGTAGATAAAAATTTTATAAAATTTTGTATCAGTATTTTTTGCAAATTAAGACATACTTGGAAAAACTTATTCCATATATCTCCCGCATGTAATTATTCCAGTCTTCAACAATCTTACCGGCCATTTCTAACTTTTCAAGGCAAAATTTACCATTCCTTAGTTCTTCACTTCAGCAGTATAGAAATATTTCTCATGTAGGAAATGGCAAACGACTATTCTCGAACCAAAAAAGTACATATTATCGAAAATGTTTTGTGCAAAATATAATTATACATTTAGAAAAGAACTAAAAGAAACAATAAAGCAATCCAAATTTCATACATTACTGTTGTTTCTTTTAAAATCCCCGAACTTTTAATGCTATAGCTTTCTCAATTAATAAGATTTAAAAAAATAGAAAGGTATCGATTAAAATGTAAAATAATCATTAATAGTACAAGTTTTGAAAAATGAGATATAACTTTGAAAATTTCAGTTCAACAATGTCATTCACAATCGGCGCAATAATGAAATTTAAAGCAAGTAATATTTCCATCTGTGTAGGTAAAGTGATAAAGCAAAACGCATATATTAGGTATAACATTTCAATGCTATTTAAAGTTCAGAGAATAATATACAGATCATATCCTCGGGGAATCGTCAGAAATTGAAAAGATAGCATTTAAAATTTTAAATCCCTTTGTTCGTTAATAGAAGGGAGAAAGCTGTTGTGGATCTCATAAGAAGTGTTGAGGGGGTATCCATTCGAGGAAAGTGATCCCCATCCTTTACTTTACTGAAACAACCCCGCTGCGATCCTACTGCAGCACCGCTGAGAAAATAAGTGTGACTAAATAACCCGTCAATCACCCCTTTTCATTTTCGACTCATTCTAGGGGGCTGGAAAAAGACGCTGCAACGTATGCGTCTCGGGGGTTACGGTCTAGCCCAAATTTCATCCCGACGAGAGTCTGCCGTTACTAACGGATGACGATGAATTTTTTCTGAACGTGTCTCTCTCGGGGCAAGCGGTAAAGTGGTTAAGCACCAAACGAATCATCTATTTACAAGCCATCAGGTCCATTTTACTATACACAGGGCCGGCTTGGGCAGCCAGGACAGATTGAATTGACAATTATTGCGAAAGCTTCAAAACAAAATATTAAGAGTCGTTACAAATTCACCATTGGTTGTGCGTAACAGTAATTCACCACGGATTGAAAATTTTAGCACTGGATAGCAAAATTTTAAAACTTTCGCACTTCTTCACTTAACGTGACAGTCATGAAAAAGAGATGGTGAGAAGCATATGAGACTATGATTACACGACGATTCAGTGTTACAAAAGGTCATGTACGATCCGCCACAATGTAATGTGGTGATCGCCTTTTTTTGATCTTTTTTACTATTCATTTTATTATTCTTATATTTTCTTGGAAAGCAGGTTAATGACTTTGCACCCGTTAAAGCGGGTATAGACTTTGAGAATTGTATGATAATGTGCATTTACGCTAATCACCGATTGATCAGAGCCTACTAAGAGCCGCCCACTTCAACTACTTACCAAGACCTACATTATGAAGTTCAGAAGGTCGCTACATCCCCAGCGCTCATGATATGACAAAAACGATATGCTAATTGCAACAATTCATAATTGCTATATTCCCAATTGTCTATATAATTACCTCTGTGGAAGATGCAGCACGGATTGTGTATAAATAAGTTCCAAAAATTTGGATTTTCTAATCTTCTCATTTAGGATTCCCCAAAAGGACAAATATGGAGTGGTAAAGACCACGTGGTCGTACACCACTAATACAAGTAACCATCTGACCTGACCTCGCTAGCTTATTCGATACTTGGAGGCCAGCTACTTAGAATTTTGATACCTTCGACTATATCTTTTCTGTTAAGTCCGAGTTCTTATTCTTTTAAGTTCAAGCCCAAGTGGAATCTTTGCTCTACGCCCTGAGAAAGAAGCCCATTGTTTTATTTTTATTTTGAGCAGTAAAGGGTAATTAACCCTTCTTGAGTTTACGTCTCCTTTAGTGAACTAATGCGATTATTCGCGTATCTGTTCGCGAGGTTCATATACATTCAGTTGTTAGATAAAAAGGTGGAACCCCACATAGTGATAAAAAACTTCCCGATAAAGACGGTATTTATATTCACGAAAATCATCAGTATTAACCTCGAGAGGAAATACTTCCCCAATACTACCCAATACTGGTATACTTCCCAATACTGCCCAATACTGGAGTGATGGTAGTTAAACTACCATCACTCCAATCCTCAAACCCAAAAAATCTGCTACAGCTCTAGAGTGCTACGGAGTAATTAGTCTACTTTCATCGGTCAGCAAGATAGTCGAGGCTGTCCTGCTCAGAAGAATAAACTCTCACTTGGATGAAAATAATATTATTATTCTATACCAGTTCGGTTTTAGAAAAAACCTTTCCGTAACAAACCAATTGTACCGAGTGGTGGAGATGATAAATGAAGGATTCCGGATCAAGAAAATCACCGGAGGAATCTTCCTGGATATTGCTAAGGCTTTCCTCCGTGTATGGCTAGATGCATTAATATACAAAATACACAATCTGGGTAGTCCAGATCCCATCACAAACGTAATTAAATCCCACCTGACAGGCAGGTATTTCGTCATTCATGTATCTAGGACATATTTCACCAGCCGTGAGATTCTTTGAGGCGTACCACAAGGGTCCCTTCTTGGGCTCACCTTCTTGAATATTTACAGGAATGTCTTTCCCATCACACTCAACACCACACTCGCAATGCATGCAGATGACCACCCCGGCGGTTGACTCAGGAGAATTCCTGGGAAGTACTGGCTAAGATCTGTACTTAGGCAATCTCAACCACGGGGGTATATAAGTTGACTTCACAGGACTAGAGCCCAAGTTTATCCTTAGGTTGATTCAGGCTTAGCAGGGACCATACTGGTACTGTCGTGTCTGTTCCTCTGTCTGTGGTGGAGCTATATTCTCAGATTTCGTTGGTCGTCCGAGGGGAAACGCCCCTATTTGTGGAGTCGGGTGATGCCGCACGACGTTGCATCCCGACTTAGTGGGACTCGTCGGCTTCACCGATTGGATCGCGGCTCCGAGGATTGCCTCTGGGGTCCAGGATGACATTCTATGTAAGGCGATCCTTTGAGAACGCCAGGTAATAGTCCTGGATTTCCGGTGTAACTCTATACAGATGATACAGAAATCCTGACATAAAGTACATTTGTTAGTTCAGTCATTCAACGCTTACAAGAACACATCCAAACACTTGAGACTTGGCGGGGAAAATGGAAGATATTAGTAAATGTGGACAAGATCCAAGCCATCCTGTTCACTAAAAAGAAAAAAATTCAAGGAAAATCTAAACTTTTATGGTACATCTGTTCCCTGGGCCAAGCATGCCCCTTATCTCGGGGTGATCCTTAGTAATTTTTTCACGTGGACCCCACACATTACATCTATTATTCAGAAGTTTCGAGCACGTAAAGCACAAGTCTTCCCCTTAATTGCTTGAAACAGCGTTCTATCTTTTGACAACAAGCTATTCATTTACAAATCCATCTTGCTTCCAATATTTTACTCATTTTATTCATTATGCATGCCCTGTATGGACTTACTCTTGTCGTACTAATAGAAAGAAACTGCAAACGAGGCAGAACTGCATTTTGTGCCAGATAACAGATTCACCATGGTATGTGCGTAACAACAGAATTCACAAAGAACTGAAAATCGAGCTACTAAGAACCTGTTAATACCGACTTGCCAAAAACTTTTATAAAAATAAAAAATTGATAGATAATCCTGCAATCAAAATCTGTCACTACGATGTAAACGATCCTCCGAACTGTAACAGAGCAATGTCTATTCTAAACAAGAATAATGATTAATTATTGTTTGTAATTTTGTCTGCTAATTATGTATATTTCTGCTATAACGTGTATGCTCATATTTCACTAAGCTTCTTTGCATATCTACTTTCAACTCATACGATTATATATTGTAAGTTCCCCCATACTTTAAGTTATTGTAAGTCTTGTCTTGTACCACCTTAATTGAGACTTCACATTCCTCCGTGGAACGGTGTTGATCATCATTTGTCCAAGGAAAAGACAGGCCTACATTCAGATGTTAGAATCGATTTTAAGGCATATTTATTATTAAAATAAAATTTGTTTGCTGAAATTGTGGTTAACTTACATAAAAAAGTGGCAAAGTGCTCCGACTAAAATTATAATTCATCTCAAAAACTGGAGTCACGCTCCGATGCAGTTTAAGCTCTGTATATTCATTCCAATCTTTCAAATCCTAAGATAAGACATCACCAATCATTTTAACTGAAAAATTTTAAAAGATCTCTTTTAATTCATTAAAAATTGTATGCGATGGTTGAAGTTTCAGTGGCATTTGATTCACTAAATTTACTCTGTGAGTGTCCTTAGTACCACACTATTTCAATATGGCATCCGAAAAAAAGTTCAAAATTCTCAGTAAGGTATTCGGTGTACCGCATTTTCTTGAAGCCTTCTCTTGCATCGTTACGATATTTCTGTAAATAGAAACCATACTACAAATAGCTCTTGGCTGTTTCTAAGCACTTTTGGCATGGTATATAATGCTTCGACACAAACTTGACACCTGTTGAACGATTCGAGTTTTGGTTGCTAAATTTTGAACTGCTACTCAAATACAATGGTTATCATAAATTAAGGAAAAAACATAAAAATAGCGATAACCCTCTCAAAAATAAGCCAAACCGTGTAAAATTTAAATACTCTGCCAAGTAAGAGTAGCTCAGTAAAACTGCAATATGCAAATTAGTGGCGCTGCACTCGGAATACGTCATCTGCGAAGAGCGTAAAAGTCTATGTTTGAGAGCAAGTCCACATATTTCACTGTCATAGTGACATCAGAAATCTGAGATAACCAATTCGTAACAATGACCTCCAGGCATCATTCGAGTGCAGAACTACGATGGAGACCCATTGGGAGACTAGATGTAGGACGAAGTCAAACACAAGTGGCCAGATGACTAACTGTGAGTCCTTCTGTGGTTCATAGACTTTGGAGGCAATTTCAAACCACGGATTCGGCATCTAGGAGGTTCAGCCAAGGACAGCCAACTGCTACGACGAGCGCCAACGACCGATATTTGACATTATGTCCATGCAAGAATAGACCCACTACTTTGACTCCTCTTAGGTCCTTCCTTGCTGCAGCCACCGGAAGGTTGGTGTCAACGTCAACTGTGCGCAGGCTTCTCAAAGGGGGTCTGTTTGCGAGGCGACCAGCCATTTGCGTGCCGCTCATGTCATGCCATAGGAAGGACCGTTTGCAGTGGGCACGAGAACATCTCCACTGGGCACCTGATCAATGGAGGGCTGTTCTCTTTACGGATGAGTCCAAGTTTACTCCAGAAAGCGATAGTAGGTGTTATTTGATATGGAGAGAACCTGGAATCCGTTATCATCGTCAAACATCCGTAAAAGAGATACATACGGAAGAGGCAGTGTTTGTGTTCGGGGTGGCATCTCTTTGAGTGGACGCAGACCTCCATGTCTTTCCAAGAGGAACCGTGAATGCTCAGGCTTATAGATATGGCATCCTTGATGGTTATATGTCGGGGCAATAGGTGATGGTTTCCTGTTACAGGACAACGCAGAGCTCGCATCTTAGATGATTATCTTAAACAGGAAACAATTATGCGCATGGAGTGGCCAGCTCGATCCCTGGACTTGAATTCTATGGAGCACGTTTGGGATGCTTTAGGGAGACGTCTAGCTGCTCTCAATCCGCCCCCTCAGACCCTTGCAATTGCTTTGCAAGAGCAATGGCTCTCGCTTCCTATGGAACTGATAGACCGCATAATTGAAAGCATCACACATCGCTGTATTGCTTCTCGAGGCGATCATATTCCATATTGAAGGTACTTTTCCTATAGCAAACTGACACCCTTGATTTGTTCGTTTTATACATGTGCTAATTTCCATACAACCATAATTATCTGGGAATTTCTTTTTATGTTATTTGATACCTTACTATGTGTTATATATTGTGGGTAAGTTTCATAAAATTCTACATGTAAGTTTTTCAGTAATCGTCATTTTTCCTTAATTTATAATAACCAGTGTATGTTTATCAAATTATACTGAGAAAATGAGCTTCAAGATTTACAAGTTTAATCATTGAAGTTTAATCATTTACTAAATTTTATTCACATCTTTTTAATAGAAATAACTATTTTTAAAAACTGCATTCTTATTTTGTTTTTATTAAATGGACATTTCATAGTTTACTTTATTTAAAAACGTTTAATAATGTAACGATCTCGAGAATAACTCAACGCTGGCAAATTTGAAAGAGTTGGAATTTTTGAACCTAGTGCAATGGAGCTCTTTTGGGCTAGTCGTAAAGAATTTGACTAGTAGTAAATGGACCCAAGTTCGGGTCCTGCTCATGCCAGGGTTGCCATTCAAATAGGAGAATGAAATTCTCTGTCTTTTTCAGGCATGTTTTAAGAAAATTCAAGTCTATTCGAGTAATGCACTTTGGCTGTGCTAAGAGGTAAATTAATTATGGTACCACTTGAAAACACAAAAATTTGCCAATTACATAAGACTTATATATATGCATATAATACATAATCTCCAAAGCATTGCTATTATAACTATGATAGGAGTTGTTTTCTCCACTGAAGATTGAGATTAGAATTTGCCCAATGTGGATTAAAAATGTCTTTTTTTACAGACATTTTGCAGCTAAACGAAAGAAAGAAATCTATTTAACGATATTTTTAAACAAATTCAGGTATTTTATATTAATTGAGCAGCATACATAAGCAAAAAATATGTGCATTAAATTTCGTGATGCTATGTCATCTTACAGCTAGAATTAGTTTCAGGATTATGCTAGAGAAAATTTCCTGAAATTTGAAAGTATGATTTACTAATAGTAAATAAATTTCAAGGGAAGAAGCAACAGTAAATGATATGAATAACATTAAAATAATTAAAAACTGAATTACAATAATCAACGATTTTTTGAGGAATATAGTTATATTAAATGATTAGCCTAGATGACTGATTACTATTTTTTTTATTTCACTGAAAAATGACAAATAAGGCATTTATTAAAAAGGAAAAAAAAAAAATGTTTAAAAGATTTTAAGGTAAAATCCTAGTATACGTTACGGCCTTGGCACGATTTTGAAAATTACCGTCAACACCAAAATGACCCGTTTACTGCTTACCATAATGCCGCCAAATTCCTTGCGTGCCGTATATGGAGGTTAGACTAGGATACATAGAGGCTATTCTAACCTTCATAATACCGTATACTAGGATTAAACCGATTTTGTTTTATACAAGAATAAGTATTTTCTTTAGTTCAACAGGAACTGCACATACGCAAAACTTGTTTTGCCTTCTAAAAGACAATCTCATTGGAGCTGCGAAAATTGGCTCTGTGGCAGCTGGCCGAGTGACGACCACGCGCGCCAAGAAAGTGATGGCTTCCAACGTCAATGCAAAACTCTCTTTTGGGCGTGGGGGGAGGGACTGCTGTATGAAAGTTCTCTGACTTTTCCCTGAATGTTTTGGTCAATTTTCAAATTCCCTGACTTTTTCCGGTTTTCCAGGTAGCGTGGCAACCTTCTCATGCGATGCAGCGCTTCTCACTGGTGTTAATAGATAGCGACACAAGCAAGCAACTACCGAGGCTTCAGGAACCACCTGGTCGCTACAACAGCAAGTAAAATTCTGTCCCCCTTTTCTTCTTATTTTAATTTTAAACATTTGAAAGATCTGATATTCACAAATCTTTCAAGACTCGGATTGAAATTCTAAGAAATTCAGATTCGATTATTTAGTTTCTTCCAATGCAAATTAAAAGTGATACATAATTGTAATATTTCTTTGCAAAATTAGAAATACATGATCATATAATGCCAATAAATGCAGGTTCATATAAAAATTATTAAATGAAGCAGCATTGAAACTTGACGGATGCAATAGGCATGAAATCCCTCCTTTCTTCTAATATCGATTTCATCATATAAACTCCCAAAAAGACAATAAAAATGAAGTTTCATGAACTAGGTGTAACTGAAAGGTAGAACAGATAGGATGATCAGCTATGCAAAGGAAGATTTTAATATTCATGTCAAAATTTCTTACAGGTGTATTTGAGACAGATATGTTTAATCAAGCGTTTACTAATGATGGGTATTCTCCAATATAATTATCAGACATTTAATATGAAATATAGTACACGCCTTTGCAGATCAGATGCTTATTTAACTAACAAAATTCCCAAATCCACTCAATTCAAAGAGTATGGGAGAACTATCTTAATGAGCCCATAAAAATTGTCAAGTGAACTAAATAGGAAGAAGATATACTTTGACCTATCATACCAAACGAAAAGGTTACAATCAAATACTAATAAGTAGTTTTCCTCATCTAATACAAAGCCTACACGTAAGTCTTTGTCCACCAGATTTTAAATATGTGTCTAATTTGGAACAGCCCCTCTGTTGACTGCGTATTTCCTACCTGAAAGATTTCTTCAGCAACTGCCCTAGTCATTTGAAAACTGAGATAAAGCAGTCAATACAACGAATAGCAACACACTCAGTTCCTAGAACTGAGAAGCAGGGTGACTAGATGAATTGCAACGAGAAACAGTTTAAAATAAATAACATCTAAGGAGAAAAAAATTGCAGTGCACTATTTTCAAACTAACCTTCACATTTGTGTTTTGATCTGTCTCAATGAACATTGGTTGGTCTAAAAATAACACGATCATTATAATTTGCACAAATCGAATATTTACTATTTTATTTGCTACTGTGATGATCAGTGCATGATGGACAACTTGAAATGGACTTATTACGTCCATAGATTAATTAAAAACATTAAAGTACTAATTGATAAATCTGGGTGTCAATGCACAATTTCCATTTCAAACTGAAAAGGTATTTAAAAAATGAAACAACTCTTTGTTGCAAGCGAGTCACACTTAAAGGGGCAAAGAGCATCAAGTGGCTTGCAAGGTTCACTGTTTTAAGGGGCCTGAGAGGCACAGTTTGGCCATGCTTATTATATAGGAAACATGCAAGTATTAATGTTAACAAGTAAAAATTAGGAAACTGCACATCATGATGGGATTGAAGAAAGGGATAACAATCAGCTATTGTTTTTCTCTATAACACTTGACACCAAGCCATAGGTATTGCTGATTACAGGTATTGGCTTCATATTCCGATATAAAATGAGGTAATCTTATTTTACTTCTGGAGAAGGCCAAGGCTGTCGAGAGATTGAAGAAGTTTATTACCCGCATTTATTGCACATCCTTTTTACTTAGCAAAGTAGTTCTCTAGTTTATATATCCATCTGAAAATGTCTTTTCAGTAAAGATGATCTGATTGAATTGTTTGTTTGATAACGTCTCTTAAACAGATAAATGATGTGATTGTAATAAGATGCATATGCATAGAAGACGATGACTTTAATTTACTACCATGAAAATCCCCAAGACAAGTACTATTTTACATTCAGCTAAAATTTCTGTTGACAAGCAAGTGAGCAAGAATTCAGCTCCTGTAAGCTTAGAAACATTTTCATAATTAATATCTTCATCAGCAGTAACCTCACATTCTGACTTGACTCTCTACCTTTTGAATGGCTATATTATTTAATTTTCTGAGACTATTTTAATGTTTCATGCCATTTACATAAAAGTTTTCATATTTTAATGGAATGAAATCCCTATTGCTAATATGACTTGGTATCTGTACAACTGGTTTGGCAAATATAAAAGCTTCACAAAACAAATTCAATGGACACACGTTATTTGAGAATCTGCATTTCATCTACATGGCAATATAAAAACAAATATGAACTGTATTATAGTTTTGATAGGTATGCAAGATAGGGTTTAAAAAAAAACGAGGCAAAGGCTTAGGTATTTTAAATTCATCACAGCAAATGCGAATCCACCCTACTAGATACAAATGAAAAAAAAATAGCGATTTTAAAATATAAAAGCAAACTTACTTTTAATTATATTATGAGATTTGGTTAATGTTTTTGTGTATCATATCATTACATGCAATGTCTAAATTTTAATAAAGCAAGTTTTACTACACTGCAAATAAAAGGAAAATATCCGGTTTATCATTTTAAAATTTCCTTGCTACATTTGACTCTGTCATTTTTCTGATTTTCCCTTTGAGAAATGATTACAGTCAGAACCATTACTATAGTTCAGGTATGACCAGCCTTTTAACAAATTTAAAGCTACACCTTTATTTTATGAATGTGATCTACTAGTGCAAGGAAAGTGTAAGACAATACAGGAATAACCCATGACTGGTAGCTGGCCAGTACCAGTAGAGTTAAAAATCATCTGCTCATTTTATAAAAAATGAAAAAACTTGAATGAATTTATAAAGCGAGATATACTGAATCATAATTCTCATATGTAGATTGAAGTGTGAATACCTATGACAGAAACTATATTATATAAAACCCTCTCCCCCCCCCCAAATAATGAAATTTTAGGAAAAAGTGACTACCTCGGAAACAAATGCAGACTTTTGCAATAAATAAGCAATATAATCTTCCATAACATGTGATTTCTTGTTCTCATTAAGATGATTAAGATTTCATGGCAGTAAATTCCACCCCAGAACAGAATTAACAATATAGTCATCAAGGCACTGACATCTTTAAGCCCAGAATTTGGCCATGTAACAGCTATTCCAAGGGTATCAGATGAGTTTCCTGTTAGGTTTGCATCAGGTCTGGCCAGCATGTTTATTTAATGTCTTCAGTTTTAAGAAATTCATCAGAATCACTTTTGTTCAAGTCTTTGATCTACAAAAAAGAGAGATCTACATGGACTTCTAGAAAATCCTACATAATGTTTTACAACTACCTACATAGTTCTGGGCAAATACAGATTCTTTGTTGAACATACAAAGAAAATATTTCCATTAATCATTATTTCTTCCCATTACATTATGTGCACTGTTATAAACAGTCATATCCTTCATTTTGGAGGACGTACTTCATATTTTCTGATAAATGCGCATTTAGTTTCAAATGTTAAACTGAATCTCAACTTTTAACCCCAACTATGGTTTTTGAACTCTTGTTTTATTATTAGGTCCGTGAACACAAATGTTTGGCCATCTGTCTGTTTAACCAATTATGACAAAACACATTCAGAACTATCCACAAATATTTGGTTTCTCTGGCAAAAAGGCTTTTCTCACCAATTTTTTTATATGATTGTTTGCTATAATGTAAGAGCTCCAGTGACAGCATCAAACCTAGCAGTCTAGGTCCTCTTGAGGTGCACAATCATGGACAGAAGCTGATCTTCAGAAGTTGTTTTTCTCTTCTAAGACCTTGATGCAACATCCCAGCATTAGATTCACAGTTTTAATTTGTGTCCAAAGAGCAGAGAATAGACAATCTTGACATACACGGCCATCTTATTATTTCCATAACTGTCTGCTTTGCTTCTAAATGGTTACAGCTTTCCAGCTAAAAGATTATATTCAAAATGATTCTTTATTGCCACAAAAAGCTGTTTTGACTTCATAAATACTAAAATCAAAATCTGAAATCCAGTCATTAACGAAGAAACATGGTTTGAGAAAATTGCTTGTTAAGAGACTATGGATAACTGTGCCATCATTTACACTCCAGCAATAGACTCATTAAGCAGAACTGGATATTGATAAGTCTATTTATCTTTTTTCCTGATATGAAAAATGAAGTCACACTGACTGGGATTAATTTATGAAATACCATCATCTTCATACATGTAAAGCTAATTATAGCCATCTGTGCAAAAATCAAACTCAACATTATTGTTGTGAAACTGATTAGTATCTTACAAACGTTAAAAATAAATCTCCTCTTCATTTGATGTATAAGATACACATGGCGTTGGCTGTCATCGAAGTAAGGAAAAAAAGGGGGTTTCTCCGCACAGGCCCTCATGACATGAACGGATTGAGATGTTTTAAAACTTTAGGGCACAGTCCTGGAAATTGTTATAATGTATACATTTTAGTATAATTGTATTATGTTGTAGTGCAGATATAATATAATAAGATGAATCAACTTCTTTGAGTTTTTATTTCCCATACATCAGCATTGGTTTTGATTCATCATCACACTACCCAGATAAGTAAGTAAGTTTTCTCTTTTGTTTTCTGGATTATTCTGTATCTTGGATGAGTGAAAGAAATGTTTTTATTTTAATAATGGGGCTATGCTGTAGTAATAATAATTATAAGGGACTGGATTATTTGATTATGGCAAAGCAAACTAGGTCTCACTGGCTACGCACCAAGACGAAGATGAGCAAGGAATATATAGTCAATTGCAAGGCTTAGATACTAAAATGAATATGTAAACAATGAAACAAAATTTTCTCAGAAATACTTATTTTGCATACAAATACATATGAAGTTACAAAGCATTATATAAAACTTAAAAATAAACTTTGTAAAAATGAGAAACACAGAGTAGTAAATTTTATAAAATACAATCGTAAATTTCATAAAATGAGATCACAATATCTTCGGAAAAAAAATGGCATGTTTAATGGAAGAGACTAGAAACCTGGAAAAGAGAAAAATACTATATTTAATATAATTCAGACACTTATAAAAATGTATCACAACAGGTAAATAAAATTAAAAAGAAGCAACAAGTCTAAAAACAACTAGTTTAAAAGCAAGACTGTATATGTAATTAACCTTCTGAGCAGCCAAAGATTATATATATGCTCCAAAGTACTACTCACGATAGCTTTGAGAACATAGATGGGCGTCATAATATGAAATTTAACAATTAAATGCAATTAGATAATTAAAGTATTATGCATATTGGAATAAAAAGTGTTTTGGAGTCATTTTAGAATTACAATCAAGAAAACACTACTTACTCCTGGCTGTTTTGGTAACTTTAGGGTTTGTGGCAAATAAATTTTACGAGTTTATTAGTTAACTGGATTAAGTTTTACGAAACTTCGACTTCCAAAATAAAGAAAAGCAACTTTGGATTTTTCCCCCTTGTCACTGAAACTTAAGAAAGTAATGTGGTCGTCTGATATCTTACATTTAAGAGAGGCATTTAACAGAGAAAGTTTAGACTTGCGAGATAATATTGGCGAAGCTTTTTTTAAGTTTCTATCGAAATTTTGTTATAAATAGATACAAAAATCATTAACAAGTGTCTTGTTAATCATGACTTGTGATTTCTCTCAAGAGTAATAGCTGGCCAATACAGATACACCCATAGTCCAATGTAGCACAATATCTGAGCAGAGCATCTGAATCAGAATGAATGTATATACCAACGAAGAGTAACATTCAATACCAAACCGTACACATTGCATTCTCAGAAATACTTATGTTATTTAAATATGACTCTCTTATAGAGTTGCTAAAAATAAAAGGGTTCAAGGCATTTACTCATTTAGATAAGAATAATACACTTATTAGGAATGAGATATCTGAATCTTTCAAATCAACTAAAAGGGTTGCCACTCAAACAGGAGAATGAAATTCTTGACTTTCCCAGGTGTGTCGTAAGAAAATTCCAGTCTATCCACGTAATGCACTTTGGCTGTACTAAGAGGTATATTAATTATGGTAAAATTGCAACTCCTATTACAGTTATAATATAATGCCCAACGCATTACTATAATAACTATAATAAGAGTTGTTTTCTCCACTGAAGATTGAGATTAGAATCTGCCAAATGTGGATTAATAATGTCTTTTTTTGCAGCTAAATGAAAGAAAGAAATCTATTTAATGATATTTTTAAATCAATTCAGATATTTTATATTTATTCAGCAGCATACAGAAGCACAAAATATGTGCATTAAATTTCATGATCTTATGTCATCATACTGCTAGAATTACTTTCAGGATTATGCCAGAGAAAATTTCCTGAAATTTCTAAGTATTATTTACTACTAATAAATAAATTTAGAGGGAAGAAGCAACATTAAATGATATGAATAACATTAAAATAATTAAAAACTGAATTACAATAATCAACGATATTTTGGTGAATATTACATGCTTAGCCTAGATGACTGATTACCATTTTATTTTACTGCAAAATGACAAATAAGGCATTTATTAAAAAAGAAGTTTAAAAGATCTTGCAGTAAAATCCTAGCATAAGCTATGGCCTTGGCACGCTTTCGGAAATTGCCACAAACACCAAAATGACCCGTTTACTGCTCATCATGTCGCCAAATCCCATATGTACCATACATGGAAGTTAGAATAGAACACGTGGAGGCTATCTTAACCTCCATGGTACCGCATACTGGGATTAAATTGATTTTGTTTTTTTACGAAAATACATTATGTTCTTTAGTTCAACATGCGGTGCACATGTGCATGCGAGTACCTCGATTTTCGAGATTACTCGAAATCAAATGTGCTGGAAACTTGCTTTGCCTTTCTAAAAGAAAATCTGATTGGAGCTGCAAAAATTGGCTCTATGCCAGCTGCCCGAATGACGCTCATACGTGCCAAGAAAGTGATTGCATCCAACGTCCCGCAGAACTGTTCCTTTTTTATCACTATATGAAATTCCCTGACTTTTCCGGTTTTCCAGGTAGGGAAGGAACCCTGTAAATAGTCATTCAGCGTTTTAACTTAAAACTTTGGACATTCAATAAAAATGTTCATCAATTTAAAAAAAAATTTAGCACACACTTATCACATGGCCCTGAGTTCCACAATATTAATTTTCTAGGGAGCTTTTAACATTCCACGTTTGGCATTTATCTATGTTAACTACTGAAAGAATCTTATTTCCTCTATTGCTTTCATTTAAAAATTATTCTGAGAAATAACAAAAAATTTAAATAATACTCAATTACTTTGTCAAATTATACTGAGAAAATTAATCTTAATACCCAAGAGCAATAGAATACCCTTGATTAAATTTTATTTGTATCTTTGTTAAATATCTAACAGATCTTAAAGCTATCCCAGTAATGTAATCTTCCTCCCCCTTCCTATTGCCTCCTGGGGGGAAAATGCTGATTTTTACATTTTATTTTATTTTTAAATATATTTAAAAACTATATATATAATATCTGTTTTGAGCTTTGCCACCTGCTCTTTCTGCACAGTAAACTCTCTCCAAATGCAGATTTGCTAAACATGATTTTGTGTACATGCATTTTCTTGTCTCCATTTAACTTGTCCAAGGTAAGATTTTAAATTACACAGAGAACGCTAAACAGAATCAGCCACGTTGTGGTAATATACTTTTTACCAAACATCAAATGTACAGCACAGTTTACTCTCCCGACAAGAAATCTTTAAGCATATGGCACTTGACTCACAAGTATGTTCAAAAGCAACTATTCCTTCTATGTCTCCATTTCAGCCATTTCTGCATATAGAAGTCAACCACTGAAAAGAACCTTTCTATGTCTCTTGACCTGGCTCTTTACATGAGAAGACTCATGCATGCAAAGGGCAATCGTGCCTGGTGCTGCCCACTAGCTTCATAACCTAGGCTGAAATGCTGGCATTTCACTCATGTTATTAGAGCTATAATCATGTATTTATTAAGTGTTTAGCCTCTTCTCCTTTTGCATTTGAATGCCATTTAGTTTTAAAATTCAAAATGATTTTGAAAAGGAATAATGGAAAATTATTAAAAAAAAAAATAAGCAAGCAAAGTTTCGCTACCTCAGAAAATTGGTGCAAAGGAACTAGTTATAAACAAATCAAATATAACGGGCAAATGGGAGCCCATTTAAAAAATCCCGCAAAGTACATGGCAGTAAAAATCCTACATGCAGTAAACATGTATGCAGTTGCTATGGCAGTAAAAATTCTACATAATTTCAAATAATTTTGAATGTTGTTGTGAAACACACATATTTTCAAACTATTAGAATGGTGAATTAAAAAAAATACTTATTACTTATTTTAGTTACACTATACGATACATTATACTGATTTTAGTTGGAATTCATTTGTTTCACAGCATCAATTCATACAGTTGCCCATCTATTTGGTTTCTTAACAATTTTTAAAAAGAATTGCTAAGCTAAGCTTGCCTCTTTTGAGGGGTGGGGTGGAAGGAACATTTTTTTTCTGAGAATTACTGCATATATACATATACAATTAATTTTTTTAGCTTGCAGTACCCATCAACAAATGTTGGGAGATAATTAAATGTTATAAAGAAGAGAAAAGTTTGTGAAATATAAAGACATATATTAAGTTGTCCAGTTATGTAATAAATTATTTCTAACACTTTTAATGAGTCACCAGACCTAAGAGCTTCATAAGTAGTTTTGTTGTATAATGAGAATAAATAATATTTTAGTCTGTAACATCTAAGCAAATACTGTACAAGGCAGTTATAAAAAACTGAATCAACATTCAGTAACAGGTCCATGGAAGAAAGAACAAATTTAATTAGTTTATACAGTATTGTGCATTTCTGTTTGCTGTCTTTTTTTAGTCTGAATACTTTAGCCCCAAATCTTGCAAGACTAGTTTTTTTCTGACTTTTATTTTACTAACAGCAACTTTTATTTTAATGTAAGACAAATCTATATTGTTCAGATAAGATGTTTGGCCTCTCCCAGAAACCAAAATAATACATTTGTTCTAAAACTAAGTTTGAAAAATATTTCGATTTTACAGATTTTTGATCATAGGGTCTACATTTCATAAATCAAGTGGCGCAAAATCGATTCCTATTGTTTCTATGGAATTACAGATTTGGAGCCTTTAAGTGAAATGTGTCAAAAGAGTGCTGTGATTCTCGTTGAAAAAAATTAAGAAGAAAAGAAATTTTTTAAGATTACTATAGACCAGAAAGTGAAAGACTAAAGATTCATAAGATCCTCCCTTTCGACTGCAAATGATCTTTATGATATTTCGGATATTCCTACACCAGATCGTCAGGTTTTCTCAAAGGATTGGAATCGTTTTAAATGTAGATAAGATGGAAAAACAGCTGGATCTTGCTTGGAATGTCAACAAACACCTTTCCACTCCGAATGAGTTAAAAAATGTTGCTCTGGTTAGTACACATTACAGGCACCCTCCAGAGAAGTGGTTTCATGTTTAAGATGGTTCA
>KK118287.1:8197-21734 GCA_000611955.2 Stegodyphus mimosarum | reverse complement strand
ACTGGAGCCTGTTCAAGTAATTTTAGCATAAGCTGTAATTTCAGAAAGTACTGTGACAGTTTTTACAGCAAGATAGCAGCTATAACATATACAACTGATAAATAAAAAAAAAGCCTAGATCAAAATACTGTGTTTTTTATCGATTCACAAGCTGCTATTTTGTCGCCAATTCTAACTGTAATGAAAATGTCAATGTTCATTTTGTATAATGAAACTTTCTGAGCTAAGAGAAAACAGAAAAATTATTGCCCTTCAGCGGGTTCCGAGCTATGGTGATATTTTTCGAAATAAGCACACAGACAGACTTGACAAGACCAGATCCCTTATGGCCTAACCTGGTTCCCCTTTGCATAATATTAAAAGAATTATATACAATAAAATGAAACATTTCAGAATATTCTTTTATATCGATGCAGCAGTGGATAAGACGTAGAATAACCTGCTCAACGAAAGAAAATCCCCAGTCCATTCACGCTGTTGGAGTTTCTTGCTTTCATTTGACAACTGGCCACAATTATTCAGTGCAACATTTACATCGGACTGGAGATAAGGTTTAACTTGTTGCCCTTGGTGTCATCAGAGTGATATAGTTGGTGACCACCTCAAGAATTGCCCTATTATTTTAAAGTTTATTGCAGACAACTCTACGGAGGCTAATTTTTATCCTTGTTTTTTTACACTCTCATCATTTTATTGGGCCAACTAATGGGAGGAGAAATGGCAAAGACGGGCGTATGATTAAAAATTATCTGGACTTGGGAAAGCAAAAATTCCAGCTATATCTGGACTATAATCATCCCTGATGTAAGAACAATATGGGAGAATTAAGGAAAGATTTGGTCTACTGTAAAAGCTTAAGATGACACTTTGGCAAAGGTTACTTACGTTTCAAGAACTCCTTAATTGAAGGGGGGAAAGGAAATAAACATTGATAGCTTGGATTGAGAACCAAGTAAATGAAAAAGGTTCAATTATCGATGGTGTTGCTATTTGAAACTAAGCTTCAGATTTATTTTCTTTCATTGTAATAGACTGTCAATCTTCAGAGAAAACTGACTTTCCTGCAAGCAAAGGTTGGCTTGAGAACGTTTTTCATTAGTTTGCAAAATGTAAGCTTCAGGGAGAACATGGCTCTGCAGGTAAAGAATCAGCCGTCCCACAACAAGTTTTCAATGCGGATAAGATGGGCCTACTTTATAAGCGAATGAGGCAATGAACCTAGATCACAAAGTCACAAAAGGCTGTCCCAAGTTTATAAGCATGACTCGTTTTTTTCTTTTTGTGGCAATGCACATTCTTTCATTAAAGAAGTTAAACGTTACTTAGAACAGTAAAACCAGAGTTCTCACAAATCTAAAAAATGTTGCAGGACAAGGTGTCGAAGTCCTCACAACGCTACATTTAAATGTAGAAGTTTTATTCCTTCCACTGAACATCACTTCTTTAACCTACCCAATGAATCCAAGGAATCATTAAAACGTTCAAAGTCTATTCAGAAGCTGTGCCTTCAAAAAGCCAACATCAGAGTTATTGCAGTATGCAGAACCAAGTGATGAAGAAAGGAATGCTGAAGAATGTGCCATTTGAGGATTTCAAGACGTTTTCTTCAGACATAGGTCGAACCAGTGTGCCATAGCATAGAATTGATATGGAGGATCATTCACCAATCAAGCAACATCGAAGATGCCTACCGAATGCTAAACAGGAAGAGGTAAGAGAACTTCTACAGGACTGGAAAGAAAGTGACATTATAGAGCCTCCAGCAAATTCTTGGGCCTCTCCAATGCCCTCATCAGAAAGAAAGGTGTTTCAGTTAGACTTTGCACTGACTGTTGGTTGAACGACATCACAAAGAAAGAGAGCTACCTTCTTCCTAGAACTGATGATATTCTGGACATTCTTTCTGGAAGCAAGTGGTTTTTGACACTTCATTTAAAGAGTGGATGTTGGCAGGTAGAGATACACACTGATGACAGAGAAAAGATGGCATTTACTACCAGAGAAGGACGTTGGCAGTTCAAGGTGATGCCGTTTGCAATGCTTGGATTTGCCGGCCATATTTGAATGCCTCATGGAGACTGTGCTGAGTCTTTTCTACAAATCCTCTCTGATATAGTAATTGGATGATATCACCATTGCTAGGATAGGTTTTGAAGAGATTTAGAAAATACTGGGAATGTGCTTCAGAAATTGAAGGAAGTCAATATAAAGTTAAATCCTGGAAAACGTAAATTGTTCAGACAGAAAGCGACATACCTTGGGCATGTCAGCTCTGCTAAAAGCGTGTGTATGGATATAGAAAAAGATATAGGCAATTAAAAATTAGAAATACCTCAAAAATATCCACAAGGTGAGAAGTTTCCTGGGGCTTTTCACTTAGTATTGAAAATTTGAAAAGGATTTTTCTTTCATCGCCCCTTAAGAGCAAGCAGAAGTTCTTGTGGACAAAAGAACGTGAGGATGCACTTAACAAACTGAAGGAAGCCTTAACTTCTGTAACAAACCTGACATAGCCTGAGCTTGACAAATCATTTATTCTTGACACGGATGCTAGCAATAAGCGTCGGTGCTATGTCTGAGGAAATAAATGGCCAAGAATGTCGCAGCATACTAGAGTAAATGTCTATCTAAACCAAAGAATTACTATGTCACACACACATACACACGGAAAAAAAAAAAAGGCTTGCCACATTGAAAGCCATAGAACATTTCCATCACTATCTCAACCATGGAAGATTCCTGCTTGCACACATCATACATCGTTGACCTGGCTATTAAGTTTCAAGAATCATAGCCAGATGGATGCAATGACTCTAGGAACATGACATCACTATGCATCTTAGGATCGTGACATGGAAACACTGATGGAAACCCTGACCACACTAGACTTATGGAAACACTAAAAGACCCTGACCAGAAATTTGTCGACATTAATCTAATGTCAAAGTGAAATATAAGCTGGTTAACATGTTCACGAGTCCAGCTACGAGTTTAACCCAGACCCATGCAGTAATGAGGAAGTCAGGAAAGGCCAGTTAGAAGCTAGCGACACTACGCACTTCTCCTTAATAAAGTTTTCAAATAAGAAACCTACCTGGCAGGACATTTCAACCTGTAATACAGGTGAGCAGTACATTCAAGATCTCCAGGCACGGTTTGAAGTGATGAACAATTTTGCTTACGAGCGAGTTAACTTGGCAACAGAGAAGTTGAAGACCCAATGCAACAGGATGTCAATTCAATGGAGGTGACAAGGTGAGGTTAAAAAATATTATTCAACTTAGAGCTTTCTACTAATCTACAGTACAGGCTAGCCCCTTACTCTGGCTACAGTATGCAGACCACACAGTGTACACAATGTAAATAGTATACTAAGACAATTATCCTATGTGTATATAAATTTGTAAACGCATGCCTTTATTTATCAATTTAGTATTTTATTTGCTGTATGTTATTTATTGAAGTTATTTTAGTAGTGCATTAATTTTCTCTAGTTGAAAGTATGACTTCCTGACCACAGATTGTACTTTCCGGGATGTGCAGTCCTTTGCAGAAAAGGGCAATGTTATGAATTTTGTACAATATACCATGAAAAGTCTGATGAGAGTGAAACTCTGCCAAAAGTATAAGATTACAGGGCAAGTTTATTTAACACCAAGGTAAATGGCTATATCAACAAACATGGCGACATTTTTGGTCTGATCCCAGCATAACTTAATTCATTCTAATATTTAACAGCAACCGTATGTGGTCCTTGAATGTAACTGCAATCATATATGCCTTTCAGTAATTTTGATAAATTGAAAGTACTAGAAATTTCCTAGCTGCTGGGGAAAGCCATATAAGACCAGAGAGAGCACCAGTTCTCAGTTTAGTCCAGACTTAGAATTCCATGCACACTCCACTCTTTACATGCACTTTGCTTTGCGTTCTGTTTAACGTTCTTCTTAGCTTAAAGTGGTAACAACTAATTAAGCTCTGTCATACTAAGAAAAGCTGTATGAGCATTTTTTGTGGAAAGTTCTAGAATTGTAAAGTGTTCCTTTTGTAAAAATAAATTTTGATCAAATTATCATCAGTTTTGTGTGCCTTCAATCCATTTCAAGCCTGTATGCACGCAACAATACTGGAGAAACAGAAGGTGATACCTCTACTCATAAGAAAAGCCAAGCTGTTTCAAAAGTGTTGATGATACATTATATCTTCAGAATGTCATAAGAAAATCATTAAGCATTACTTTTTTCCTCAGGCAAAAAGACCTATGAATTTTTCTTTTTTTTAATTATGCTACTTGATTACTGATTCAAAATATGAAAAATTTGAACGTCTTTGAAAATATAGAAAATAGTTTAACAAACTAATAGTGGGATGAAAAAATAGCGTAAGGCAATAGCACAATGATAAAACTGCATAAAGCGGCCGACAATTGAGTGCATGCATGTAATTCTAATTTAAAATGTCAGTTACACACTTTTCCGATTTATACACATTTTCTAAGTGGTCTATTGTAAAATGTTCACGTTTCTGAAGTTTCTCTTGGGGTTTGGTTTGCGGTATTTTTAGAAATGACTAGCCAGATACAAAAGAGATTGAAAGGAAGTTCTTTAACAATATTTAAATGATTAATAAGAATACATCTGAAAAAGATGTACTACAGAAAGCAGTTTCATCAAAATGTTATGAATTATAATAGTTGAAGAGAAGTTTCATTTAAACACAGTTACACAACTAAGTAATGACAGACTGTTAAAAACATAAGAAAAATTCCTTGCTTAAGATGAAACTCGACAGAAGCAATTAAAGGAACGACATCGAGATGATAAAGAATACTGATCAATTCATTTATTTAACAAACACTGGTCCAGAGCCATTATATGTCTGTATGTCTGTGACATAGTAAACATAAACCCTTAATTGGAACCTTCAGGATACTTGCAAAAGTAATGCTACAAAGATTGGTTAAAATTACATTGATTGCAATTATTAATGATAACTAGATGTGGTATAGCTATGAACAGAAAAAGCCAACTATTGCACAGATATTTATGCACACAAAATGCAAATAAAATAAACAGGGTTCGTACACATTTCTGCACATTAAAATCAAGTACTAATTAGGACTTTTAAGGACCATTAAAGAAAAAAATTAAGGACTTATCAGCAAATTGGAACTGCATAAATTCAATTGAAGCCTATGCCTAAACTTCACTTCCGTTATACCAACCTAATAAAAAACAGATCCGTAAGTAGGATGCAATATTATTAAGCATAATTATAAAATAAATTCAAGAATAAAATCATCTTTGTACAATTTGTCAAATAAGTATTAAACATTTTATGTTTATAATAGTTGGACATATTTTCAAGAAGATTAGTGACATTTTATTTACGTTTTACTAATGGTTAGCTTTATGTTGATTTTTTTTCTTTTATGTCTCCTTTCGTTAAGTACTTGCTCAGTCTAGAGATTTTGTAAATAGCAGGCCAATTTGATATCAAACGGCATATGTTAAAATGAGAAGTAAAATCCACAACAGAAGATTGGCTGTTGTCACTGCTGTTGCTCGCCTAGAGAGAGACCTGCCAATCAGAACAGGCCTGAATGCCTGATGTTGGCAGGGTTTTTGAAAGTTAGTTATGCTCTGTCTGTTTGACACAGTTAGTGTCGTAGCTTCGTGTAAAGTTCCTGGAGTTGTAATACAGTTAACATACTTTAAAGTTCCAATAAGCCACTAAAGTACCAGAGGTGATAAGCTGTTTTGTATTAATTTAAGTCTTACTAGCTGCAAGGAATACGTTTTACAGTAATTTTTACATTTTTGTGTTGTATCTTGTAACTATATGAAAGGCTTGATGTAGAGATAACATTTAAAGGTGAGCAATTAGTTACCAATAATTGAATTAGGTAGTTAGATACCCTTAGGTAGCAGATATTATAGATTTACCTGGCCACTATTAAATTTTATTTATTTTTAAAAATATTTGATGAAATTCAAAGTGTAATAACATTTCACAGTTTAAAATACATGTAATTTATGACACTGATTCTTAAACGACATCAGGATAATAATACATTAAAAGCTACAAGACGTTTGTGTTTTGCAGCAACAATACTCAACAAAATACTTATGCGTCTTTCTAATTAGAAGCCCTTCCAGACATTATGGCTAACTTTTATCAATTTCTTTCTCTTTAAGCACCTTTTCTAACAATGAGAAATTTGTTTCAATAAGCAAATCAATGTTCGCATTAGTTTCTGCTTCATCTCCTAACTTGTCAATGTCTCGACATTATACCTATGAGGTTTTATATGATCTGGGAAAAGTTAAATAGTCCAAAACTCTTGATAGGCAAATTATCAATTGATAAGCAAATTATCGTCATGTCTGAAAGTAACTATAAAGTCAGATAAAAGTTAGAGTAAACCTCTTTATTTAAACAGAACTTAGAATATAAGTGCGTGTTCTTGTGCTAGCAGAATGAACTACAGCTCGTGGCGATGTAACTAAACAGTAATAGTCAAATTCAAATTCAAATTGTGGACTAGCACTCAAAGACAACACAATTTAATTTTAATCTAAGCTGGCTCAGTAACTCATATTCGTAACAGATTCAAATATCGGTAACGATAACGCAAAGCTCAATTAATTAACTACAAAATATCACAGCTGGGAGAAACTAAAGCAGCTTGCGAGCAGAAGCCAGAAACACTCTCTGTCTTACAATTCAAAAACCTCAGTTTAAATACTATCTAAATGATTTGCATTCTGGTGAGAAAAAGAAGGGAGAAGCTATAGTATAGGCTGAAATTATAAACAAATGGCTAATTTAGGTAATACTAACTGTACATATATTTAAAGAATAATTTTCTTTCTCTTTATGCACTCAGTTTCTTTTCTCAATAAGTTTCCTCTGCATTTCAAGAATTTTTGGATTTATTTAAAGATTTCTGTTATTCTAAAAACCACGTGTATTTAAAATATATACTGCTAATTTTATTTCTTAAATAATATGAACACTGAGAGTAAATATGAAATGATACATGAACAGAGCCGGTGTGGCAGAATTTTTAGAATTTTAGTGATGCACAGAGCAATAAATTATAATAGGAATAGCAAAACTTTTAGAATTTAGGAAAGGCACCGGGGCCAGAATTTAGGACTCACACAGACTTCATGAAGTACAAAAATGCCTAACGCCAGCCCAGCGTGTCATGCATTGAGATATATAAAATACATATCTTTTAAATTGTTAGTTTTCAATTCTTTTTTAAAAGAAAATTCCTTTCTGTAGATACGTGTCCATGTGCCAACATTAGAAGCATTATTGACATTTTCCATACTTCTGTTTTTTCATTTTGTCACATTTTTCTGGAATCTTCTAGAATCTTAGATCGATAAATCTTGCCTTCAAATCCTTCTAAACTTTCCAAAGTGCAATGCCTAAAATCCGAAAGAAAGATTACCACTACCAATTCCGCGGCAGCAAAAAACCCAGAAGTATTTGAAAAAAAAAAAATTCACACACACACACACACACACAAACAATTAAATGAATTTTATACAGGAAACGGATGCACATTCTAAAAGTTCTGAATATTCTGAGACAATTACATGGGGAAAAACTCTTACCATTTAAAAAATAAAATAGACATTTTAAAATAATTACACAGCTATTTTGTAAATTTATATGTAAATTATGCTTTTCATCATTTATTAGCTTGTTTATTTTCGGATTCAAAATGTTATAATAAATTGCCAAAATGAAAAGAAATATCACTTTATATTTTAACAGGAAAAAAACATGTTTTATTTCAATGTTATTCCTTAAATATAGTTTCAATATATTACCATTATTTTAACGAAATTTATTATTGCTAGAGTGTTCTAAACAAAAGTGTTGAAAAACTCACAGATCTCCGACTTAAACATTTTGTACAGAAATTGATCATCTTAAAATCGCCAAAATGTTGATAAGTAGCAAATTTAGAACCATTTAATAAAAGAATTCAATTCGTCAAAAAGGAAAGGTTGTTTAAGAGCTCTTCATTAGAAAAAAGAACTAATTTCAAAATGCCTATGTTTCATTTCTTGCCTAGGAACTCGAGTATAGCACCATTTATATTAGAAGTAGGAACAAATTCAAACAATAACCATATTTGTCAGTGAATCACCAAAAATATTCCTCAAAAATGCTAATTTGCAATTGAAATGGCAGTCGTAAAAATGGAACGAAATTTTAGATGATTAAAATTAAGAACCTTCTACTGATTTTGGACCAAATTAAGGACTTTTAAGGACCAAAAATCGATTCTAAAAAACCTAAGGTCTTTTAAAAACTCTTAAAGACCGTACACACCCTGATAAACACAAGCAAATCTTAAAAAGGAAACAAGTTTTACACTGCATCACATCTTGACTAAAAACAAAATTTCAAAACTGTCAGATGTTATTAATTATGACTAAAAGACAGTATTTAGATGAAGTCACAATGGTTGGTGGAACCAGAGTGAGAGAAAATCAGGAATAACATTACACACAGAAAAGTAAATGAACAATGCTGGTAAGTTATTACATTAAGAAGATACTGAATTCCCTTACCTGTTTCAAATATTAACCCCCTAATCTCTACATATAATAAAAGAAAGAGTCTGTCTGTGTGTGTGTTTTTTGTTCGTGCTGTATGTAAACTAATAGACCTACGGCTACGAAATTTAGTACATAGGTGCATCTAGACAATAGCCAGTGCACCTCAAAGCGATTTTTTCAAAATTCGAATGAGGGTTTTCTTTAAATTTTATGTTTTTGATAAAATCGCATCAGACAGAATGGGCATAACAGCAACAATGGCACAAGCCATTGTTGCTGCTATCAGCACTGTTGCCACTTAGAAAAAGACCTACGGCTACGAAATTTAGTACATAGGTGCATCTAGACAATAGCCAGTGCACCTCAAAGCGATTTTTTCAAAATTCGAATGAGGGTTTTCTTTAAATTTTATGTTTTTGATAAAATCGCATCAGACAGAATGGGCATAACAGCAACAATGGCACAAGCCATTGTTGCTGCTATCAGCACTGTTGCCACTTAGAAAAATGAGGGCGAAAATTAACGTTTAAGAGTTTTTAATTAATACCGATTTTAATCAATGGCACAAGCCATTGTTGCTGCTATCAGCACTGTTGCCACTTAGAAAAATGAGGGCGAAAATTAACGTTTAAGAGTTTTTAATTAATATCTCCGATTTTAATTTGGGGGGGGGGGGCAAGAACCGACGTCGACCTTTTCCAGGACCCAGAAAAGAATTGTAGAAAGCTTGGTGATGATAGCTATAGCAGTGACTGAGTTATTAGTGAACAAACACACCAGACTTTCTAGCTATGCTTTGTATACTGGACTGCTGACTCTTTTCTCTTGAAAATGTGAGATGAAATATTATTAACTTACTTTACTTTTCAGAATTTTTTATTTCTTTCATGTTATTTACTGTTTATTTCATCGATTTTAAGATATTGAAAAGTTTTGCATGATTTTTTTAAAGAAACAAAACTTCCTTTATACCATATGAATTCTTAAAATTTCGCAACGGGAAGCTGGTTCATTTTTTTATTAGGATAATTAATATTTGTGTTAAGGGATATTTCTTATTTCATTGTAATTTTCTTTATACATTTCTATTGCAATTTGATTTTTTTTTTGATAAAGTTGTTCTGCAGAGTAAAACTGTGCAGTTTTTAAATTTAATGTTTGGTGTTCCCTTAAGCATTTTCCCGATACATTTAAAAGCCAGATGAAGGTTGGCTGCGTAGCAGCTAGTGCACCCATAAAAATTCAGAAAGTGGTTTTACTTCTGCCAACTTTTTTACTCCTCATTTTAATTAAACCTCTTTCTTTATCTTAACTCAAACTGTAGTGAATATATTCCGTTGTATTAATATACAAAAAAATAATAATAAAAAAAAAAAACTTGGACGTGTTTATTTGAATGTGTGTGGAAATAATTGATTTCAGTGTACCTGAGTTAACTCTGCTGAGTGCATTAAGAGGCTTACAAGTGGCTTACGTTACAAGCATATAGCTATACTACGTTCTTTACAAAAGAAATATAAATTTGGAGATTAAAAAAAAATTTGAAAACTTTCAGGTTTTATATTATGCCGAAAGGGGTACTTTTCCCATTTACATACACGTTTCAAGAGCATTTGGGTTAAAAATATTTAAAACAGCATATCTTTAGAATTTCCAATAAACAGTGTCATGTGCTAGAAATAAAAACGTTTATTCGGTACAGTGTGCTGCTACTGCTCACTTTGAAATCGTCGAGTTTCTGAATAAAAATTCGTAAAATTAAAAAGTATGAAACAGACAGTAACACAAATTTGAAATTTAAGATTCGGGCTTTTAGGCGCCCATATTTGGAAGGAGGGATTCATTATTCAAAATTTCATGGCTCTAGGTATCATTTTTTCACAATATGAGAAAAATACATACATTCAGACAGATTCTTCATTATTTAATTTGCTTAAATATAATACACAACGATAATATTTGGTGGCAATAATCTGAAAAGTTACGTAGCCGTTTATGGCAATTCGGCAAAAAATGCTGTTTCAAGACCAATAGCTTTTCTTGGCTAAAAAGAAATTTCAACCAATGACCCAGATTGATATGGAAATCTGCTGAAAATCAATCATATAGAAACACAGCAGACTGAAGAAAAAAGTGATTAATATGCTATTAAGAATCTGAAGAAAATAATATTTAAACTATATATTTAACAAATACATATGCATAATGAATATATGTCATGTTATGATAGGCTTGCATTTATCTTATTTGCCAATTCTACACTCACAGCAGTAGGCTTTTTATCTTGAGTAGTACACACTTATTGAAAGCAATTACAGTTGTCAAAATTTTAAGCTCTATATGGTTAGCACTCATTTTAAAATTATACTTTTATTTTGAACATCAGCATAGTATTATTTACAACTACTTTAGAGTAAAGCATGAAGATATTCAGCTGACAAGCAGTACTACAAAGACTGAACAGTGACCTGAAAAATCTCCTGCCAGATATCCCGTAAGCAAGCAGAAATTTCACATTACACAATGACTATAACAAGCATTTCAATACCTCACATATGTGTCTGATTAAGGCAACATGGAAATCTGTAAAGCCAAGAGAAAGTTTGAAGCTATATAGAAATTTCCAAGACATCTGGTGTGTCAGCTTTTTATTACGTTGCTGAAAGATTATCTCCGATAGCACAAGCAAAAGCAAAAGAATAAGTGATGGGATGTTGCAGATATCTGAACCTCTGAAGTGCTGCTCAGGGTAAAAAAAGCAACTGAATGCCCTAAGAAATGGCTTTTAATCAGTAATACCAAATGTGATGACTGCCTACTACTCCACTGATGCTAAGGGGTAAGTAGCACTTTCCAGTCAATCAAGTTAAGTAAAAACTTTCATTCCTTACTGAACATGACAGGACTTCATCCCAGTACACTCCAAGAATATCAGCCAGTTTCCTTGAGAAAGTTCTCAAGGAAGGCATCCATCCATTTAGATAGAAGCTCTTGTGTGCTTTGTACCTAATTTTAGGTTATTTGCATTCAGATAACAAATACAGGCGAAAAAAAAATTACAGTTTCCTAAAATAGAATTGGTTAAATTTAACAGGGAAGTGAAAGACTGGCTCATGTTTTGGAGTCAGTTCAGTAGAATTCATGATAATGAGTCAATTGGTTAAATTTCAGTATCTCATCCAAGCCATGACAGTTGGCAGTGGAGCCTGAGAAATTGTAGATTGCTATCTGCCAACTGCTGATAACTATGCAAAAACCATTGATAGCCTAAAAACAAGGTTTCGCTGTGAAGAGTTACTTGTTGAGTATTATGTCCACGAACTTCTATCATTGGTGGTAAAAAATGCTATGAATATAAAAACAAAGGTGAACATCATGCAGTTGTATGATAGACCAGGAGTGACATCAGAAATCTTCAGAGTCAATCGGCATTAACTACTGACAAGTATGCTGCCATGTTATTCCCGTTGTTAGTATAATGCATTCTTGAAAATTTGTTAAGGTTATAATTCAGAGATCAACAAAGAAAAATACACTTATGATGATAAGCTATCCCAGTTATTGCTGTTTCTTCGTGCAGAACTAGAAGGTGAAGATCGAATTTCCTTATCCAAAGCTGGTTTAAAATTAAACGAAATTTCAAATAAAAATCAGAAGTGCATGAAAGATGAAATTTCTGTCTTGACAGCTAATGATTTAGTGCTGGGTACTAAAGTTAGTACCCTAGCTTAATAACAGCCACTATACATTATTGGCAATGAATCATGAAATTGACGATGAAAGACAAGTTCTTCTGCTAAATTTTATCTGGCTTCTATCGTGCACTGAAGCAGTTAAGCCCAAATTGAACTAATTTAGTGATTTACTATACTTAAGTCTATTTTTGCACATGCTTAAGGCTTATCAAGGGCCGGCGCTAGATATCTTACCGCCTGATGCAGTTTCTAGGAGTCCTAAATTTTGCCATTAAATGCCTGCTTAAGTTCTCAATTTTTGGTCCCACTGCTTTCTCTAAATTCCAAAAATTTTGTCTTTCCTAAATTCTGCCATTCAGTGCGACCATACAAGCTCTGAGTTTATGTGAATAACAAATTAGTCTTTAGAGTCAATTGGCATTACTGACAAGTATGCTGACATGTTATTTCCATTGTTAGAATCATGCATTCTGGAAAATTTGTTAAGGGTTTGGTTAGATAATACAGTGATCAATAAAGAAAAATACTCTTATGAAGATAAGCTATACCAGTTAATGCTGTTTCTTTGTGTGGAAGCTGAAGGTAAAGATTGAATTTCCTTATCCGAAGCTGGTTTTAAATCAAATGAAATTTGAAATAAAAATCAAAAGTACACGAAAGATGAAATTTCTGTCTCGACGGCTAATGATCTAGTGTCGGGTTTATGAAACTTGCTTGTGTATTTTGTGGAAAAACACACTATTCTCCAGACTGTCTTAAAGGCCAAAAAATGTCTTCTGAGCAGAAAAAGGATATTTAAAGAAAAAATAAAGCCTGTTTGGCATGTTTGAGAATCGGATTTTGTTCAAAAAAGTGTGAAACAAATGTTTGATGCATAATTTGTGAAAAGAAACATTGGGCTACAGTATGACCTGAATTGTCTAATGTTGATACGAAAATTAATTCAGACTTCTCACATTGATAAAAATGTAACATTTAACCAAAGCCAAACAGAAGTTCTACAAACTCTGCTTGTGTCCATTGCAGCAAATGGGAAAAGAACTGTAAGAGCTTTATTTGAGATGGGATCACAGAGATCGTATATTCTTAAATCTACTGTGGAGAACTCTTTATATGCCAGCTGATCCAAAAGAGGATGTTGCCAGCTTTCTCCCTTTTGTCCAGTAAGAGAAATCTTGGACTGGTTCTACACTCTCTTCCTGCCTGCCATTGGTGAAGCAATGAACACGTCCCTTCAGCCATGTGATGCCGGCA
>KK118286.1:38379-63743 GCA_000611955.2 Stegodyphus mimosarum | reverse complement strand
GAATTTTTGATTAACAAACTCAAGGATTTCAAAGCGAGCAGTGGCAACGTTGTACAGAAAAAATATTTTTATTTCCAGCGCGCGAGACTGTGCATCGGAAATTCTAAAGATATGCTCAGTTTAAAATTATTTTGCCATATTGCTCTTGAACTAAATTTTATGGTTAAAGTGCGAAGAAGGCAATATTTAATAAATAAAGGTAACACACAAAATGTTAAAAAAACGCCCCTTTGGACGTAATTTAAAATATGAAACCTTTCAGATTTTTTCCCCCGCAGTGTAAATATGAATTAGCCATTATATATTAAAATAGCTGGAATGCGAAGAAAAATAGAAAGGCTAAAAATTCTAAAATTAAAAGTAATTACTGTCGGAAAATCGATAGAAGATAATCTCTCATCAAAGTGTGACGCTAATTGTTGTCCTTTCTCCTTATCAACTAGCTGCTTGCTTGCTAAACCTCTGTCCTCTTGCGCGTTACGCCACCTGTCGGTGAACTGTCTCTCTCATGCTACTCCTATTTCATTGAAGAACTGTTGGAACAGTTCAAAGATGGTATTAGTAATAGGAGTTTAATGTTCTTTTACGTCACTTGACATAAATCCGTGCCTTCAATTGGTAGTTTGTTCATGATATTGTTGATTAAGACTAGAGTTGTAAAGATAAGTCTTCTAAATACTCAGTCAGTATTCTATGGGCGTTTCAGATGAAATTTCTTGATCATTGGGCATTCGAAGACATAGTGGTTTGAGTGCCTAACAGAATGTATGACTCCGTAGAGGATTTTCTAGGGGAAACTAACTCGTATTAACGTTGCACATGAGAAAATCCACGAAAACCAATCATGTGGCCAGCCCGTTCTCCTTGGATCGAACCCGATTTCAGTTTTCAATAGCCAGCTGCCACTGATGTAATGAGCACAAACTGGGAACCATTGCAATAGAGAAAATGTAAGATGTCTTGCTGGTTTTAGTATCAGATGTGTCCTTTGCAACTGTGAATAACGGTGTAGGAATAACAGCTTTTGACCTCATGAATTCGACAAAATTTACTGCAAGCAAAATATAAGAATAAAAAAATTCTAAAATGTTTCTGATTTTAACGGTCGTCCAAAACGGTTTGTTATAATTCTTTAAGATTTCACTGACTTCGCAGTCTATCAGTTTGCTCTTGCACTCACATCTGATAGCCCAATTTTTATTTTTATTTTATTTATTTATTTTTTTATTATTATTTTTTGCAGTCCAAAGGGGCAATTTGCCCTGAAGGACTATTAATTTCGTTTTGGCATTTTGCGTTGGTTCACTATAAATGTTGGTACCCTTTTCAAATTGTTGCCACCAAATGTTATCGCCCTGTGTTATATTTAAAGAAACTAAATAATGTAGAATCTCCATAAATGTGTGTATGTTTCTCCCATTGTGATAAAACAACAGTACCTAGAGCATCGAATTTTGAATTACGTAATCTTCTACCGAATACGGTCATCTAGAAGCCAAAATTTGGAATTTTAAATTTATTTTATTACAGATTTCATATTTTGTAACACTTTAACGAATTTTTCATTAACAAATTCAACGATTCCAAAGCAAACAATGGCAACACTGCAGCGAAAAAAAATTATCTCCAGCACGACAGCTTGACTATCGGAAATTTTAAAGCTTTCCTCATTTTAAAATTATTTTGCAATATAGCTGTTGAGTTTTATGGTTTAAGGGCGAAGAACATTATATTTAATAAATAAAGGTAACACACAAAACGTTAAAGAAACTCCCCTTTGGTCGTAATGTAAAAGTCTGAAAGCTTTCAGAGTTTCTTTTTTTTTTTTTTTTCTCCAGCTTTATTATTAAACATCGTTTTCCTCGCACTTACTCCGTATATAGTTTAATAGCAAAATCACAAAATTTTTAGGATGTTCAGCATATTAGAAATGTATTTAGAATTCTCGAAGCGATGTTAAGTGTTGCCAAAATATTTTTCTTTTTTTCTTTTTTCAGTCTTTTCTTAGTTCACCTATGTTCAGTTTTCTCAGTTTCTTAGGGAAATGGTTAACGAAAAATTTTTTTTGGCTTTTTATTAATAATATTTTATGTACTTTACTTATTTTACATCTTTACTAATTAAATATCATGTTATTCGCACTTACGCCACATATAATTCAATTCAACTGCAAAATCACAAAATATTTACATTAGAATTCGAGTATCTTTCGTATAACGTAGAATAAAAAGCCTGAAGAGTGCGAAGCTCTGCCGGAAAAGTAAGATTACAGGGACAAGTCTAATTGAGGTAAATGGATCTGGGCTAAATTTGGCAGATATCGCCAAGCTGGTGATGATTTTGGAGAATAATTTTTGTTGCCAAATTTGGCGAGAAATCACCAAAAGTCGCCAAACTTGGGTACCATTTGGTGACGTTTAGGTCCAGTCCCTGTATAACTGTAATTGATTCTGTAATTGAATAACTGTGATTAATCCTTATATATAACTGTAACCATTTCCGGCCCTAATATGTAACTTTAATGGTATATGCCTTCCAGCAATTTCGAGAAATGGGAGGTACAAGAAATTCCTCGGCGGTTAGAGGAAAACTGCGACTATAACCTGAGAACTGATGCTCTCTCCGGGTTTTATTTCGGAGCACTGAGAGATCTCCGTGCGAGCTTCGCTCTTTAGATGCTGTTTACATGGCGTTGCATTTAACGTTCTTAGTAGTTTGAAATGGTAACTACTGATAGGAGCTGTAGGAGTACTTCTATGGAAATTTCCAGAACTGTACGGTGTTTCTCTCGTGAAAATAAATTTGATCAAGCTATCATCCGTTCTGTGTGATTTCAATCCATTACGAACAAGTTATCACGTAACAATACATTAAATACTTTGGAGAAAACATAATTAAAATTAAAACCCCTTAATTGCAGCTGACATATTCCTATAAGTTCGAAGCTAATTCAGATCTTCCAACCCAAATTTAATCAAAATAATAATCATCAATACTCTTTTTAGCAGAGAAAACCCAATTCTATTCTACAAAATTAATACGATAAAGTATGTAATATTAGAACATTAGACAATTTTCTGCTGCATACCGTAACATTTGCCAAAGGTAAATCATGCTTTATTACGCCAATATAATTACTATTTAATGAAAAAAAATTAACTTTTATCCGTTTGAAGTAGCACACGTGCACTGATGCATTTTCTGTGTTCTCCTCCTCCACGTTTAGCTGATTATTAGTGCCCGAGAAAAGCTGCAGTGGCTTAACATTAGTCGCCGTGAGTATAGAAATCTGACATAATAAGATTGTTGATGAACACGGGATATAGGATTTGATCACTAAGCCTGTTAACGATAGTTATTTTCGATGCACTTCCCTTACATTTGAAATAAGACATGCATTCAATATAACAGTTTCCTGATTTCTGATTAGGCGATTAATTATCGACAAATTTTCCATTTTTATTTTAAGGATATATAAAAGAGAAGCTCATTTGTTTTGTTGAATGATTCATTGCTGTCCAATTCAGCCATTTCCCCACTCAATCCGAAACAGAAATATCCAGTGACTATTAGTGGTAAATTAGCCACTAATGACCACCATTAGTGGCTAATTTGCCATTAATGGTGGTTATCCATCACGTAAAAATGTAAATAAATGTAGGTGGAAATTATGACTCTTCATCCATTGTTTTTATGTCAAGATTCAACCACTGCCCAAGAGGTTAAGACAACTAAACACTATATAAACATATACTATATATACATATTTTTTTAATGAAATTTTTTTTCTTTTAAAGTTTAATAAAAAAAGACAAAAGTTTACTTTTTCAAGCAATCGCTCCCCCCTTAATTTTATTTTCACATTGGACTTTCAAATTTAATTTTCATATCTGAGAATTGTTTAAACTTTTTCCTTCACTTTTTACTTTAGCCTTACTAGGCCAATTAAATTTTAGAGTTTACTTTCAATTAAGTTTCCATTTTAGGTTATTTCTGTGATACTTTTTTTTACTTTTTGTTTACTTTTCATTTTTTTCATGATGCTTTCAATTAGCTTTCCGCAATTTTAAAATCCTCCCTCTAGACCAGTACTTTCCAGAACTCTCTGGCCTGTTATGTAACCGCTACTCTAAATAGTTCGAATCGCCATTTTTCGTCAAATTCCTTTCTGCTATTTCGTGCTATACAAACGCTTTGTTCCGTCTCTTCGTCTTGCCTTTGTTAAAAAATAGCTATGATGTCGAGGTTCTAAATTTAGTAGTATTATTATCTAAATCATTATTAAATATGTGATCTTCGTCTAAAGAAAAATGAGCTGTCATTTTAATCGAATAAAGATGTGGAATTTTTTAAAGTGAAATTCGCCTGTCTTTAGTTCTGCAGCCTTTCTACTCGCAACGACAACATCCGGACTCTCGATTGAAAATACCACAGTATAATTAATAAGTCGATAGGAGAACTTGAAGCACTTCTCTGGATTTGAACATTTTCCTCCGTCTTCGCTAAGTGCGAACGTTTCCTCAATTGAGTGCCAACAAATTTTAGTGATTACGCAAGAAAGAAAAAATTAGTGAAAGAGTGATTTACTTTTAATGCCGTGTACTCAAGGTCGTCTGCTATAGTCTTTTAGTGCTATGTTGTGCTTTTTCGCCGACTACGCGATTAAAAAAATTTCAAGTGAGTTATTCTTTTATATTATCAACGGAATAACAGAAAGCAATCTGACGAAAAATGGCGCGTAGAGCTATTTATAGTAGCGGTTACATAACAGTCCAGAGAGTTCTGGAAAGTACTGGTCTAGGGGGAAGATCTTGAAATTGCGGAAAGTTAATTAGAGGTTGCTGTTCGCCTAGAGCAAAGCCATCGTATTTTTTATATTTCACATACATATATACTTGTCATAATAACTATTCCATGCGTTGACAGCGTACTCAGTTAGACACTCAATTTTTTATTTTCCTTTTAGCACTTCCTGTAGGCAGCTTTGTTTTACTCTGATTGCATTTTCAAATAATTTTTCTATCGTTGCCCAATAAATTAATTTCACCTTTTTATGGAAGGCCCCCTGTTTATTGGAAGTTCACTGTACGGAATTTAAAGATGTAGTGAAAGAAGACAATTTGCTTTGAAAATAGATTCTAATTTGATGTTCGTCGCTTGGACTTGAGGCATCTACCTCAAACAGAAATTTGCTCGAATTCCGTATGTTTGCCTTAATACCAAACGGAGATATTTACTGTTTCGTATCAATAATAGCAGTATGTAGTAGATAACAGTGTGTCATAATAATCTTTTGGATAAAGCAAAACGTAAAATAAACGTGAAGATTTCGAAAGAAAATCACTTGCTTCGAAAGAAGTCCGCGAAAGATCCCGAGATAACCTAACATTCTTTTGCCTTTTGTAATGGGATTCATAAGTTGATCGATTGAGTAAAAGTGCTAAAAATTTTATCTACACCACTTTTTTTTTGACAAAGTGCTCTTTCTTCTATATTATTTTTTTTTCAACATTTTCCTCATGTTTGGATTGAATAAAAAATATATACTATACATAAAACATTGTAAAAGAAGCTTTTATTTAAAATTCATAAAAATCATTAATGAACTAAAATGGAGAAATATAATTTATCAGAAAATTTCATGCGAACAACAGGTTAAATAATTTTTTTTACAAAATTTATCAGCAATTTTATATCACGATAACAAAAGCGTCGGACGCCGTGTTGAATTTATAGACAATAACTTAAACTTTTGACATGTAATTTGGTTTTTCGATTCCGTTATATAGGCGCCCAAGCTTTTATTATTCGTCATATAAAATAGTAGATGAATTTTAAACAGAATTGCTTGATGTCTTTCTCCCATTAACCTCTACGGTCCCTTATTTTTTACTTCCTTGTACGCAATAAAGGAAGTATTGTAATCGCGGGAAATTTCGGGTATCATAATTTCAACGGATATATCCATTTTGATCGTTCGCGAATCCATTTCGACGATTTTTTTGGTGATGCCTGTACGGTAGAATAAACGACTCTTTTTTTCTAAAACGAATTGCAAAATGGATTTAAATTGGATTCAAAAGGGATTTTTTTGGTGATGTTGTAAGGTTTATCCTAAGTTTATGAGAGTTACTTTAAGTTTGTCACACTTTCCAGTCTCTCCTAATTTCAGCTTACAATTTCCTACCAGAATGGTTTTTCAGAAACGCGTTTAATGCAAATGAGTAAAAGTAGTATTTAAACTGATGTTTCACTGACTTCGTTAGAGATCCAGAGTTTCTGACTAGAGCGCGTTTGCCTTTCGGCTACGTCTCTCTCTAGGCTATTACTACGCTCGGCCGTACTTCAGGCCCTTGATAGCTTCGCCTACTTAATTGCGATTTGGGGGCCAACTACTTGGAATCCTGATAGCTTCGGCTATATCTTTTTAATTAAACATTAGCTAAGCTTTATTTCTTAGTACTTCGAATTCAAGCCCAAGTGAAGGCTTTGCTGTACGCTCTGAAATAGGAGCCGACTGTGTTAAATCTTGTTTTTAGAAATAAAGGGTAAATAACCCTTCTTGAATCTTACGTCTCTGTTCACACACTCAAGAGATTATTCGCTTATCTGTGTGAGTGGTTCCCAACATTTTAACTGTGAAATAAAAGGGTGGAACCCCTCAACGTTTGTACGTACTTACATACGTATGTATGTGTCTCAAATAACTCGAAACCGATAAGCCGTTGAACTTTGAAATTTTGTACATGGAACTGCGATAATATCTAGCTCTGCCCTTCCCTTTTTTATTGCAATCGGGAATAACATACTTATATATATATATACTATATGCACATACCGCCTTACCCAGCTTCAAAGTTTCTTACTCGGCCTTTGTTTTTGGAATCGTTCATCGCAGTCATGCATTTCGAGTTACAGAAGCGTTTTAAATGACGGAAATATTTACGTTTTGATAATGCCATTTTTTTTTAAATGATAGCAATTTTCGACGAAAAGCGAAATCTTATCTTTTAATATGGTTTCCCGGTTCCTATACTTATATTTGGAACGTTTTATACTAGTTAAGAAAAAATAAAAATACAATTACAATTTTATATATGTATTTTAATAAGCACAGTCAATTCTCTATAAACCGTAGTAAATGCTGGAGAGCCAGTCTGATGGCAGCCATGAGGGTCGGCTGCAACACTACTCCAGATGACTCCGCCGATGTTGTGGGGTCAAAGGCAAACGTCTTAAAGGCCTCTGTGAGCGTAGCATCGCCTCAGACAAGCGCCGTGAGATAGTGGACAGGTACCACGGGAGGTATAGACGCAGCTGTAATGCCTTAATAGTAGACAATGATACGGTTGGAACAGTTCGGGCAAAAACTATGTAAAGAAGGAAAGGTTCTATAGACGTTATGTAAACCAGTTCGCTATTACGCCGCTACAATGCGGAAGGAAAATTCGCAAAGGGATTTGGCGACGGAACCTGGCGGCGAGAATTCCCCCTCCGCGATGTGTACAGGAAATTGAGGAACACGTGTTGACAAAACGTTTCTTTTTTGACGTTTCGCGATAACTTAAACTTCGAATTTCTTACTTCTTTTTGCTCAAAATAACTAATAGATTAATTAATTTACTTGCGCGAAAAATATTTTCTTTTCCTTTAAAGTTGAAAAAAATTTAAAACGATATTCTGTTTATGAACTCTTGATAAACTGACCTTCGAACTTTGAGACAGGCTTCGAGCTTTGGCGACAGATATTTCGCTTCCCTCTGCGTTGGGACGGAGCCACTTCTGTTCCGGAGAAGTTTTCCTTCTTAACAATCGGGCTTGGAGAACAATCATCGTATCTTGTCTCGCATTTGTGCTTCTTGGCTTTCCAGAGCCTTCATTCCGTCGGCAATTTCCTTGTAGCAACCATTGCTGCCAACATCTTTGCAGCGCCCAATTTAGCATTTTTCCTAGGCGGGGCAAAAATTTAAAATTGCCGCCCTCACCATCTGCCTTTAAGTTTCTCTGACAAATTTAATTTTTTTTAATAAACACAGAAATAGATAGGGGTTGAGATAAAATATAAAATCCATTTTATTGTAAGAAATTCTTTAAGTACCATTTTTGTTTTAAAAGATATATACGTAGCAAATGCTCATCTCAAATAGTTTCTTTACTTATGGCAAAGCATAAGAGAGCTACCTGCCTAAGAGAAGAAGTGCCTTCTCTGAGGACTTTCTAAAAGCCATTGGCTCATACCAAGTTACGCATGAGCGAAACGACGGAAACGCCCATGCAGCCAGCGAATTCGCGGGATTCTAACCCCTTACCGAAGTACCAGTGTTCAGACTTTACAGCTCAGCCGCTGGTGGCCTGACATACATACCAAGAGTTACATAATTGGCGAACCCTCCTAATACAGTTGCTTCTCCGATGAACTGAAATAACCAAGTTTACATTTTCGCTGAAATAGGCAATTTGTTTTTCAGTATTTGCAACAGTACCTCAATATTTGCAATAATATTAGTACCTACAATTATGTACTAATAAATGATACTAATAGAAAACGATTCAATACTAAATAATAAAATACACTCACGTTTGTGAAAATTGCAACACCAAGAAGGAATCGTCATAATTGAATGCAATTTAATACACAGTTGAGTGGTAGTGGTACAAATAAATGATTAAATGTTCAAAGCAAACAAACAAGAACAAGAGATCAGAATCAGTATTTTGTGTGGCCACCACGCGCCGCAATAAGTGCTGCTACACGACGTGGCATGGAGTCAAACAAAGTTTGAATGTCTGACTGAGGAAGAGCATTCCATATCGTTTGTACGCGTACCCAAAGTTCGTCTGCAGACGCAACAGGACGAGGATCACGAGCAAGACGCCGACCAATGACATCCCACACATGTTCAATTGGCGACATATCCGGGGAACACGCAGGCCAAGGAAGAAGCTGTACCTGCTGCGCTGCAAAGAAGGATTTAACAATCCGAGCAGTATGAGGGCGGGCATTGTCCTGTTGAAATACAGCGCCTGGCAAGCTTTGAAGGAAGGGAACAGCTTCGGGCTGTAGAACTTCACGGATATACCGGTTGCTGTTCAGATTGCCCACAATTCGTAGCAATTGAGATCGTCTATGATATGCTATGGCGCCCCAGACCATAACTCCGGGTGTTCGTCCACTGTGGCGTTCGATAATGCACTCCGGAAGGTGGCGTTCACCGGCATAGCGTCTGACACGAATGCGGCCATCATGGTACCACAAATTAAAGCGGGATTCGTCAGAAAACACGACATGCTGCCAATCAGCACGCCAGTCTCTATGCTGATTGGCCCATTGTAGCCGCAGGCGGCGATGGTCGTGCGTTAGGGGGATCCTGTATAAAGGAGTCCGTGCGCGCAGTCCACACTGCAGCAGACGTCTACGAATTGATGAAGCACACAATGAAACACCTGTAGCTATTGACCACAGTGCTGCCAATTGTCTAGAGGAAGCTGTACGGTCCGTCCGCGCCATGCGGACCAGGTGTCTATCATCGCGAGCTGACGTCACATTTCGGGGTCCACTCCCGGATTTCCGAGTTGTCCGACACTCGTCCGTCCACTGCTTCCAAACGCGCATCACTGTGCTGCTGTTACGCTGCACACGAGAGGCTACTGCACGATACGACAATCCAGCTTCACGAAGGCCGATGATTCTCCCTCGTTCAAACTCTGTAAGTTGTTCAAATCTCGCTCTCTTTCGTCGACGAGGCATAAGTACAGATTGAGTTAACGTTTACCACTAGCAGATAACCACCGATAACCATACACGCCTCGCTACAGCCGTCTATTTATTCGGATCCATCAGCCGTTCAGAGGGCGCTGCTCAGCATACGCATGCGCTACGGATTTGCAATTCTAATCATTTGCATATCATGCGCTACTTTGCATTTCCTGAAAATTTCAGCTCACTCGCGTAAGTCCTTCATGGTGTTGCAATTTTCACAAACGTGAGTGTAGTTCAGCACAGTACCAAAAATGGGAATCACACATCACACAATAATAGAAAATTTCATTTAAGCAAATATAAGCAAATTACAAATTACTAATGCCATGGATTGAATCATTTTATACCGATTTCTAGATACTAATAGTAACTTTAACCCTGCACGTTAAAAATTCATTTCACAATAACGCCTTCATGTAGCCTACTCAAGAACTCTACTATCGTCCTCACACAGCCCGATAACATAATAAATATTTATTTGATTGAAAGTTAGGACTTACTTATTTACGTATGTGTTGTTAAAAAAATCAGTTTAATTATTCACTGTATTAGGAATTTGTAACTTGTATATTTTAGTTTAAGCTATTATTTATATTATGACATTTCTATTTTTCGTACTCTTCTAAACTGCTTTAGTGTTTAGTACTGAATCATTTTCCATAGGTCTGGAGAGTTATTGTTACAAATATTACAAAACTGCGTATTTCAGAGAAAATGTAAATTTGATTATTTCAGTACAAAGTAATGTTTTGTGTGTTAATAAATATTTACATATTTATAATAATATTTATAATAACACACAAAAATAATGTTTTGTATGTTAATAAATATTTACATATTTATTAACATACAAAATGTATGTAATACAAAACATACAAAATGTTTAATATTTATAATAACACACAAAACATTATTTTTGTACTGAAATAATCAAATTTAAATTTTCTCTGAAATACGCAGTTTTGTAATATTTGTAACAATAACTCGCCAGACCTGTGGAAAATGATTCAGTACTAAACACTAAAGCAGTTTAGCAGAGTACGAAAAATAGAAATGTCATATTACAAATAATAGCTTAAACGAATATATGCAAGTTACAAATCCCTAATGCAATGAATAATTAAACTGATTTTTTTAATAACACATACGTAAATAAGTAAGTCCTAACGTTCAATCAAATATGCACTCGCAATAAAAATAATCTTTAGTTACAAACAATAGATTACGTAAGTTGGAACAATAGATGAGCTGATTAATTACTTATCTAACTTTCATTAGCTGTACATAACAACAATACGGTCTACTGCTGAAAGGGAAAGTTAGTAATCGTGCTTCTTTTCATAATTCTTATTTCATTAATAATTTTAAACTCTTACCTAACGCTCTTAAAATATTACGGGATTAAAATTTTACTCTGCCAGCCTTTCGTTCTGCAAATAAATCTACGGCATCGCCATAATTAATTTGATATGCTGTTTGATTTTCGATTGCCAGAATTGCGAGATTGATAAACGCTCCTGGCTCAGTGATGATCGCAGATAGTTTTTAATTAGTTTTAATTTGCTAAAACATTGCTAACAGCTTGCAGATGTAGTTGATAGAGTAGAGTAAATCCGTAGGGCAATATAAATATTTCAAAAGACATTCTGCAAATCATAGGTGTAGATCTACGGCGAAAGATAGAAAGCGCTAGCCTTTTTTATGTCGACATAGGGCCTGTGCTTTAAAAACGGCGAGTTCCTGGCCGAACTCAAATGCATTTAGATCTCGCTCATATTTTAGCGTAAAATCTGCTTCCATTCTTTTGCAGCTCTTCAGTTGACATATTCAATATTTCACGACTTAATAATTCAAATTCACGACTTCACTCTATTAAGAAATACGAAATTTGAATTTAGTGTAGTAGCGCTCTTTACCTTCGTTTTAATTTCTGATAAATTCGTTCAAATACAATTTTCATTGCATTAGAAAATAGCTGAACTAGAAAGGAATTGTTCGTGATTCGTCCTCGGACAATTCATCTAATTGCTTTTTGCGCTTTAGAAATTCGTTTATTTGTCACACTAGGTTCAATATTAATTTTTTCGGCTGCTGCTTTAGATTCTTCTATCCAATATTCCATAGGAATTTCTCTCATTTTTTGCAAAGTTTTGGTCAGACCTTCCATTAATGCGACGGATCGCGCAAGAATAATATCTTCCTTCTGAAGTTCAATATTTATTCGATTGATTTCTCGAAGAATATTAGCCCAGATTGTCAGGTTAATAACAAATTCAAAATTGTTTACTACATGTATCTGATGTCCTGTTTCGTACTTTGCTTCCTCACTAAGAGAAAGATCGTTAATTTCTTTTCTTTAATTTACTACTTCTGGTAAATTCGTTAGAAAGACTTTCACAACCACATATTTTGCCGTCCATCTCGTCTAGCTGCTTCCTTTTAAGTTGGTTTTTGTACATCTTTTCATAAAATCCCGTCGAATAGTGGATCCAACGAAAAAGCTAAATATCATCTGGGTAATTCCAAATAGGTTAACTGCTTCGAGGCAAGATGAGGCAGAATGCAGACCGACAAGATCCAAAGAGCGAGCCAAATATGCCACAAATTCGGCCAGCTTATTCATTTCTGTAATCCTTGCTTGTACTCTTGTATAAGTACCGGCCATATTAGATCTGTTATCGTCAGATTGAGCACGACATTGTCCAATATCCAAACCATCAGTTTTTCCACAATCCGTTGAGAAATACATTCTCCTGTCTTTCCACCAACTTCTATGAAATCAACACCACATAATTTTTACGTATCGAAATCATCTGGCGCATTTGTTCCGTATGTGATACGTCTGGAATGCAGTCGAACATTATTGTATAATATTTGGCTTCTTTGATATCATTTAAAATGCTATTGTGAATTGTTTTCGCCATTATATCAATAATTTCATTTTGAATTATCTTTGTTAAACGTGAGACTTGTCCCTTTTTTAGGTGTGCTAACTGGTGCTTAAGAGTTGAGTCATTAAATTCAAAAAATTGCCTTGACTAAGCCGAGGACACTTTGTGATCAGACTTCTAGAGGTTGCATCAGACTCACGGAAAGAAAGACAGTTTGTTGAAAGAAACGATACAGCATCCATAACTATCTGTAGGATCTCTCTCCATGTTTCTTTCTCTGTGTGAATTATACTTGCTCATTGTCATGATCGATGCCTTGATACGATTTCATTTGTTGCAGTTGAATTTTCTTCTTAATCATGTACTCTCTGTGGATTTTTTCTGAAGCTTTTCTCTAATTAATGAGTCCTCTATTACATAATGCTGATGTAGAGGCAATGGCATGTTTCTGGTAAATTTTACAGAGTGTACAAAAATTGCAATTTTAGTTTTAGAATATACAAGCCAAGACCTTTTAATCTTTTCATTATTTTCTAACGCTCTGTGTCACAATGAAGATGCCAAATGTCTTCCATCACGTTCAATGGAACTAAGGTTTAAGTTTTCTGGATGTATTTCGGCCAATACAGCTTTACTACTGAAGAAAGATTGTTACTGATCGGTCATTTTTTTTTCTGTGATTGGCCAACTACCTGAGTCTGGAAATCAAAAGGTTTTAAGTCTTCTTTCTGCAGCGCAACTACACCTACATGAGAAGATACTATATATCCTAATTTTATGTCCTCTAAATGTTCGTTTGAGGTCTACGATGAAGTTACGCTGTTTGTTCTATCAGTTGCTGAAATGTAGTTTGTTTGAGGATAAAGGAAGAAGATTCTTCATTTTGGTCAAGCAGATTGCAAGAAATGTCAATATCCTTTAGAATCTCAGCATCATCGGAAGTTGCGGCAAGGTCTGAGGGCTCGTCTTTTCCGTGAAGCCATTTTTTTCATTTTAGCTGCAATTTGTTTCCTCTTTTCGGTCCTATCTTTTGCTCTTTTTCTATATTCTGCCCTTAGACGTTCTCATTATTTCTTTTACCCTAAATAATATACAGCATAACTTGCCTTGATAAGAAAAACTAAAAATTGATGTAATTACACTTAACAGTCTTAGGGCACTAACTAAATGGTTCCATTTCGCTAAGTATGGTGAGGAATACTGGAAGCAGGCATATTAAAAGAAAATGAGAAAACCAAATACCCTTCAAACTAAAAAACTTTAGAAAGTGTAACAATAACAAATCCATTTTTAAAACCTAAGTTGCCGACTCGCTGCAAAAAATCAAAATGCCTTATTTTTCATTTTTTAGAGACATAGTGCACGTTGATGAGCTGTTGTACATTCTTGACGTACATTAATTTGAATTATTTCATGGTTCAGATTGGTCCAAGCTTAATTTGTATTGGGTTTTAGGAAGTAGTTACAATTTACAATACTTCTCCATTTATTCTTCAAGAGGTGTTGGTATGAAAACAACGCGCCTCTATCCTATCATTCTATTTCTTATTTCAATATCTCCGCCTACAAAGATGACAACAGAGGGACTCCAAGCGTTACTTGCCAAAGACCAAGACGTTTACGGAGTACCTTTGTAATAAAATTACATGCTGGGCTGGCAGAGACACGAGCCTAAGATATAAGACACGAGCCTAAGGTCACTGAGAAGGCCGTCTGACCTTCTCAGTGACGCCTAGAATTCCTCTATTGTCTTCTCTCCGATCTTACATTTAGAGTCGTATTCGACTGTACTTAGCTTTTTTTTAACTGCTTGTTTCATTAAAAGGTTTCTTAGTAATTAAATATAAATATTCTTAAGAGAGGTTTTTAAACCTGGCTTTAGAACTACTAATGTTGTATCAGATTTAAACAACATTCCAAATACCATCCAGCGCCACGCTTGAATTTGCCGTCCGGGGCACAGACTCCGCTTGCCCCCCCCCCCAGATCCGGGACTGCATCTTTGCACAGCAGTGTCTGTACGCTGCAGGTGGCGGCCTGTTGCTCGGTATGACCACCCAGCTTCTCGCAACCCTACAATGCGACCACGTTCGAAGTCGTTTAGTTGTCTGTAAGGTCTTCGATGTCGTCGTAATGGCATCTTTAGTTGCTTCTTTACGGAATTACAATGGCAGCAGCAAAAAAAGCTAAATTTTCCGCCTCTGTTACTAGTTTTATGCTTTGCGAATTGTGCACTAGAAATGCACGCTATGATCGCAATTCCTGTTCATTTGCCTTGAAACTTTGATCATTCGCATGTTCGATCAAGATGTTTTTGCGTACCAAATTTCGTCACGATCGCAAAAGTCCTTCTTGGTGCTTCGAATTTTTTGCAAAGAAGGGTATTACAAATATTGTAATTTACGATCATCTGCAAACAAATGCTTTTCTTGCTTTCTATTAACATTAGAAACAGTTTTCTAAACTGATATTTTATTTTTAGTTGTGTATAAATGCAAACATTTCTTTTCTCAGTGTGGGTATAATCCCTCCAATATAATTTCCAACTTCAAAATGAAATATTTCGGTCAATTTCTCTTGTAGGGAAGTTTCGCTTTTTGTATATTTTTAAAATGAGAATAACATTTTCCTACAGATAAACTACAGATCCTACAGATCTGTGGAACTCGTACAAAGTTAGATTCTGCAATTTAAAAAAAAATTGAATTTTTAATTTTAAAATGTAAAAATGTGATATTTATGTTAGAAAATCTACTTATGATGGAATCTTTTGCAAGAAGATGGTCAAATTATCTTATTTTCTTTCAGACTGACAGTTTTCTCTAATGATAATTGACGTTTCATTATCATGAATTATAATTTGGTTTATGAATACTGGAAGCTGTAAATGAAGCACGCCACTACAGCATAAAATATTTAACTCCAATTAAATATCCGTAACTACATTTGCCCTTTAAATTTCGATACACCTTTATTTTCCCAAGAAACATCTAAACATGCTGTCAGATGACATCAAAAAGGGATGTCGCTCAGAAACTAGGAACGAGAGTAAAATCCCAACTCATGCCTGAAGTCAGAGACCAAATAGATAAAAAAAAATCAGTTTCAATTGTGTTCAATCAAACCTATTGTGTTTTGAAAACATACTTCCTAGCAGTTTAAACATGTCTGTTAACTGAATCTGAATAATTCTTGTCTAAAGAACATCAAGATTTCCATATTGCATAGAAGTTTAAAATTGTATTAAGAGCATCTAGATTTTCAATTCATTTTGCACAGAATCTGTTATAGATGGCAGCACAGTTCGGAAGCCTTAGAAATGACAGAAGTTTTTGGAAGGTAAATCTTATGAAGTTCTAGAGACGGTATAGATATGTAATATCATAGCATTGTGCATTTTAAAATACAAAATGCATGCAAATAAAATTCATTTAGAAAGTATTTTATTAGATTTTCATTCACAACGTATTTCATTATATTTTTAACCAAATAAAAATTAAATAAATTTGGACTGGATTTATTAGAATATAAAAACAGGCATTCGGGCTATCTCCCTAAAGAAGGGATAGTTCTGTGGATGACCAAACCAACATAAGCAAGAAAAAAAATCTGAAAACTTTTCAGATTTTATATTACTCCCACAGGGCTACTTTTTAACGTTTTCTGTGTTAACTTTATTTATTAAATATCATGTTCTTCGCACTTAAACCGTAAAATTCAATTCAATAGCAATATCGCAAAATAATTTAAAAAGATCCTAGCTTTAGAATTTCCGATACACAGCCTCGCGTGCTGGAGATAAAATTTTTTTTTTTTTTTTTTTTTTTTTGTACAGTGTTGCCATTGTTCACTTTGAAATCATTGAGTTTGTCAATCAAAACTTCGTTAAAGCTTTACAAAATATGAAACAGATAATAAAACAAATTCTAAATTTGAGCTTCCAGATTCCAATATTCAAGTGGAAACGTACGTTATTCAAAATTTGATAGCTCTAGGTACCGTCGTTTTATCACAATGCCAGAAAGATATATACATTTATGAAGATTCTTCATTATTTAATTTCTTTAAATATAATACAGGGCTGTAATATTTCTCTGCCATTATATCAGCAACAAAGACATGCAGCCATTGTTGTTGATATATCACTGTTGCTATTGTTTCTGATATCAGCACTGTTGCCACTAGGAAAAATCTGGGCGATCATTCTGTGTATTTTTTTAATTTAATGCTTGTCTAACTGAACATTTGTCGAGAGAAGGCAACGGGAAGTTGGTTAATTTATTTATTAGGATAATTAATATTTGTATCAAGGGATGTTGCTTATTTTATTGTAATTTTTTTTATCCGTAATACATTTTTATTGAAATTCGTGTGCTTTTTTTTTAGTCCAAAGGAGCTTTGTTCCTGAAGGACTATTGTTTTCGTTTTGCGATTTTGCATCGGAAACATTAATAGTCTGAATCACTTTCAAACTGTTGCCACAAAATATTACAGCCCTGTATTATATTTAAAGAAATTAAATAATGAAGAATCTGCATAAATATATGTATATTTCTCCAAGTGTGATAAAACAACGGTACTTAGAGCCATCCAATTTTGAACAACGTACGTTTCCACCTGAATATGCGCATCTGGAAGCCCGAATTTGGAATTTGTTTTATTACCTATTTCATATTTTGTAAAACTTTAGCGAATTTTTGATGAACAAACTCAAACGATTTAAAAGCGGGCAATAACAACACTCTACCGGGGGAGGGGAAACCTTTTTATCTAAAGCGCGCGGAACGGTGTGTCGGAAATTCTAAAGATATACTCATTTTAAAATGATGTTGCGATATTGCTGTTGAACTGAATTTTATGGTTTAAGTGCGAAGAACATGATGTTTAATAAATAAAGGTAACACACAAAACGTTAGAAAACGCCCCTTTAAACGTAATTTAAAATCTGAAAACCTTCAGATTTTTTCTTTCCCCCCACCCGATAACGTTGTTCTGCAGAGTAAAATTATGTGCAGTTTTTAAATGTAATGTTTGATATTCCCTTTAGGCGTATTCCTGGTACATTTAAAAGCCAGACGAAGGCTGGCCGTGTAGCAGCCAGTATTTAATAAATAAAGGTAGCACACAAAGCGTTAAGAAACACACCTCTGGACGTAATATAAAATCTGAAAGCTTTCAGATTTTTTTTTTAAGAACATTAAAAACATAAAAATAAGCTATTCTTGTGAGATGTAGAATACTTTGCTATTATGAAATGACAACTATATCTACATGAGTGTTAGCCTTGGAACTTCTCGCACAGGCGTGAAAATGAACACGGCAAAGAAAGGATATAAAAGATCCTTTTATTTATCACAAAGTGTTTAACAGAAGGCACGAACGTACGGGCTTACACAAAACCCCGACCACTGACTACACAATTTAATCTAACAGGCTGATTCAGTACCCTACGGGGCGATATACTAATTAGACGGCCAGAATGCGTAGCCGCTATTAAGATTAATAGCTGGAGAATAAAATAGCAAACGTGGGCTTTCACTAGCGAAATCACGCTCTGTCTAGCGTTTTCGTTCCAACAGTTCAAACACTCTCGCTGACCTGTTTCATTTACATCCTAGCGTGGAAATGAGAGGGGAAATTAGAGAATTCAGGAAAAGCTCAAAATTGAAATACCTATTAGTAAAACTTTAAAAAGGACCCTACACACTCAGCACTTTATTAGTAACACTTCGGCACTTTATTAGTAACACTTTCAGCACTTTATTAGTAACACTTTCTGTACCAGATCTTCATAATATCATTTTGATGTTGCCATTCCAGCACAGCGCATTCTGCTTTATCCGTGATTTGCAATCTTTATTTCTTTTCTTTCCTTTATTTTTCTTAGCTCAAAGGTTCGTTAACGCAGAAGGGCTATTAGTCTAGAAACGGCGTTGTGCTCCGAATCATTATAAACGGCGTTATGACTTTTCAAATTGTTGCCACCAAATATTATCACCCTGTAATATATGTAAAGAAATTAAATTATGAAGAATCTGTATGAATGTGTGTAAGTTTTTCGCGTTGTGAAAAAACAACGATACCTAGAGCCATCAAGTTTTGAATAACGTAGTCCTCCAACCGAATATGGGCAGCTGAAAGCCCGAATCTTCAATTTCGAATTTGTTTTATTATATATTTAATATTTTTTAAACTTTAACAAATTTTTAATTAAGCAACTCAACGATTTCAAAGAGAGCAGTGGCAATACATTGTAAGGAATAAAATATTCTTACCTTCAGCGTGCGAGACTGTCTATCGGAAATTCTAAAGATATGCTGTTTTTAAATATTAGTAGCCCAAAGCGGCGTTATCCCAAAGGCTTTCCAAACGTGTATGTGTGTACAATTAAAAAGAATGCCCCTTTGGGCGTAATATCAAACCCGAAAGCTTTCAGATTTTTTTAGCCCGAAGTGGCAATTTGCGCAGAAGGGCTATTAATTTCGTTTTGGCATTTTGCGTTGGTTCACTATAAAAGTCTGAATCACTTTTTAAATTGCTGCCACTAAATATTAGAGGCCTGTATTATATTTAAAGAAAATTAAATAATGAAGAATCTTCATGATTGTATGTACGTTCCTCGCATTGGGAACAGCAGTACCTAGACAAGTCAAATTATGAATAACGTAGTCCTCCACTAGAAGTTGGGTATCTGGAAGCCCAAATTTTGAATTTGGAGTTTGTTTTATTATCTGTTTCATATTTTGTAAAACTTTAACGAATTTTTTATTAAAAAGCTCGACAGTTTCAAAGTAAACAGCCAGCAACACTGCAGGGAATAAATTATTTTTATTTCCAGCCCGCGAGATTGTGTGTCGAAAATCCCAAAGATATGTTATTTTTAATTATTTTTAGCCCAAATGAGTGTGAGCCCAAATTCTCTCGATACGTGTATTTCTGTAAATGAAAAAAACGCCCGTTTTTTATCATCTGCAAAAGTCTTTTGTACTTAAAATTCGCATAATTATACACTATTCTTTACTCTTTAATTGATTTGTAATTTATTATATATGTATTTGAAAGTAAGCATGACTTAGACACATAAAAATTAGGACTTTTGCATAAAAAAATAATTCAATTCCAATCCCGTTAAAAAAAGTCACAAATTTTATTCTGTAAGTATACTGTTGTGTATTTCATGGTTTTAGAGGCTGGTTACGCTACGTATAAGATCTGTAAGTGGATTTTAGTAAAAAATAAAATATTTTCTAATACAATTGAATTTTTTACTCGAAACGAACGCGTTTTTATCTTTCTATTTTGAAACAAACTGAAAGCTGTATCGATTCTAAACAAGATCGATAATCATTTCCCAGAGCGCGAAGCTACTTCGAATTTTGTTTTCGGATTAGTTTGATAACAGGTTTTCAATAAATATTTTTACGTTATTATTTTTCATAGTTTTACAAACACATTTGATAAATTCATGCTTAAATTTAAGTTCTAAACCTAATATTATAAAAAATTGTTTAACCTGATCTGTATTGTTAAATATTTAAGAATCTGTGTGTACATTTCTCCTGTACTCGATGCCCGAATTTTGAATTCCGAACCCGTTTATTTATTTATTTCTTATTTTGTGTGAATTTCAGAAACATTTGATTAAAATCTCATTGATATGAAAGTTTTAAAATGTCATTCTGCAAAGTGTAAGATACTTACGTTTCAACTTTAATCGGAAAACTTCGCTATATAAAAAACTCGTGTTGCCACTCGGCAAAACGCAAAATATTTGTTTTTCGAATTTAGTCAACAAACTCTGCGATATGAAAGAAACGTGTTGCCATTGCCGGTATTAAAATATTTTTATCTTCCACTCAGCAGTGCGTTTTATTGTTCAGCAAAGAATTTAAGGTTTCTGTCAAATTTATTCTGTTATTAATTAACGAATTAAGAGATTTAAAAGCAATAAAAGGAAAGATCCATTTCAATTATCACTAATTACTAACTAAACTTATAAGGTATATCTCCCACATTCTTAGCGTGCCTTCGTGGTGTAATGGTCAGCACACTGAGCCGGTATTTCAGAGGTCCGTGGTTCGATCCCCGGTGAAGGCAATGCATATTTTTCATCTTTCCTGCTTGTAATTAACCTAATGTCTCTACAGTGGCGCCCGAACTAAAAGGGTTGTGGATGATGACTCTCCACACCCAGGATTTGGCGACTAGGTCCCCTAAAACCCTAGTCGCCCTTTAAAAAGGGGAGTATATAAGGTATATCTCCCACATTCTTAGCGTGCCTTCGTGGTGTAATGGTCAGCACACTGAGCCGGTATTTCAGAGGTCCGTGGTTCGATCCCCGGTGAAGGCAATGCATATTTTTCATCTTTCCTGCTTGTAATTAACCTAATGTCTCTACAAACTCATGAAATTTCATCAGCAGGATTCATTAAAATCATAATATTTTTTTTTCTTTTTCATAATAACTATTTTAGGCTGCTGGTTGCTGAAGCAGCTAATTTTATTAAAAAGGCATGCTTAATGTAATACTAAAAATAATAAAATTTATTATAAAATCTTTATAATATAATTTTTTCTTGAAGTTGAGACCTTTTTGCAAGATGGAATTCTATAGATATCCAATGGATAAACAACAGTGCACTCTAGAAATAGAAAGCAGTAAGTCTGGCCTTCTTTTTAAAAAAAAAAAAAACGTAAACGAAATCTTTAAAGTTGCATTATAATAATTATCATATTTAATAGGGTAGAAATCAGGTCTCTTTTTATATGGTTACATATAAAATTATGGTTATACATCAAAATTACATGTAAAATATTGTTGCGTGCATTCGGATTCGTGATAGGTTGAATGCCCAAGACCGATGAAAAGTTAATAAAATTTATTCTTATCACAAGAAATAAAATAAAATGCTGAAATTTTTCCTCACAGTACAATATCACACCGTAGTTATATTTAAACTACTAAAATTCTAAATAGAATAAATAAATTCTAAATACAATTCAAAGCGTAGAGAAAGCTAATGCGATTTCAGAATTACAGCAGCGAAGTAAATAACAACAGTTCACTTAAAACAACTAAACTGAGATGTTTATCTCCGGCTTTTTAATCATGCACAAGAACATTCTGGTAATTTTTATTTCCTTGGGGTTTCTGGAAAGCAAAAGAGTACAATTACGAGATATCTATATATTAAATGCTAAATGCAGGCGCTTTTTATTTTTACTTTTCCGACGTACCTTTCTCTAAAAACTCGTCACGCGCTGCATTGCACGGGGAAATAAAACAACTTTAATTACAGTTGTACTAAACAATTAACTTTAATTACGTACTAAACTTTAATTACGTACTAAAAATAGCTAACTAAATACAAAATCTGTAACAATATCAATTTTTATATGGTTATACATCCGTTCACTTTTTATAGGGTTCCTTCCCTTTTTATTTAATATCCTAGGCATTTTGAAACGGTTGAAATGTTAAAAGAAAAGTATGCTTGGAGAAATGTTACATTTCATGTATGAATACTTCTTTCGTAATGAAATATGACTTGCGAAATACAGGACACGAACTATGTCGATTAACTAAGATCACAACCAACCGGATATTCCTGAAAATAATTTCAATTTCATAAATGGGGGAAAAATTACTCTAAACTTTCAATTATGATTGTTCTTTATATTTAAGATGCATTTCTTTCTCAACTAAAATAAAGCAGAACTTGTACTCTGAACTCATTATGCAGTGGGCTTGTTATAGTGAAGAGTAATTAGATTATTTTCATGTTGGAGACCGGGAAAATGAGCAATGCCCTCGCTGGAACTCGAACCTGGACCTTTCGAATGTGCGCCAAGTCTGCTGACCATTGCACCACGAAGGCATGCTACGCAGGCGGGAGAAATAACCTTATATACTCCCCCTTTTAAAGGGCGACTGAGAATTAAGGATCTAATCGCCAACTCCTGGTAGTGGAGAATCATCATCCAGCAGCTTTTTCAGTCCGTGCGCCACTGTAGAGTCAATAAGATATTTTAGAAGCAGGAGATATTGAAAAATGTGCAGTGTCATAGCCGAGACTCGAACGTTGGACCTATCGAGTGCGCGCCGAGTGTGCTGACCATTACATCACGAAGGCATGCTAAGAAGGCGGAAGAAATACCTTATAACAGAGCTAGTATTTACGCATGCTTTTGAGTATCTTGCCCTAAGTCGTTGGCGTTTACGACAGACATCACGCAAAAGTATCGCCGATGTAACGAGGAGCGAAAGTTGTCGAGTTAACCTGTGGGACATGTGACCCCAACTGATATAACTGCAAAAAAATTTTTAGCATAAATTACGGAGGATGAAATGCCACAATTGCAACTATAATACTGTATTGAAATGGAACGCAGCCGATTCGCAATATATACTACAGAAAAAATAGAACGTCATTGTAAGATAATTGTTCAGGAACATTTCTTTGATCGTAAAGAATATAAAAAATTAAACACGGCTAAATGTAAAAAGTATATGAAGTAGAAAATTAACAGTTGTAGTTGATTACATTTCAAAATTGAGTTCGTTGAAAAGTCAACCCATAACTATTTTTATTATTATATTCATATTCCATTACTGTTTCTATTTTCTCCATAAGGTGATTCGTACATTTGAGCCTCTCAGCGACATATTTGGTTTTTATTAGAACGTTTGGAATCCAGTCCGTAAATGACTGTGACTCCTTGTCATTGGCTAAGACTTGTTCGCTTCTAATGGGCTGCTGAGGTTTAGCAGCAGAAGATCTATTTAGAGCTGGAAAATGTTTACCATTTTTGGTGAAGGTTCTGGGACATTTTCTTGTCTTTTTATATTTTTGGAGTACTCTGGAAAACCTCTGTAGGATACCACGTGGTACCCTCTGCAGCGAACACACTTCCTAGGAACATTTTGCCTTTTTACAAATATTAGTCAGGTGATTTTAAGCACATTTAAGACAGTGGGATTTATGATAATAATGCATTATCCTGCTATGAACCTTACTGTGTTTGTAACGCTGACAGTTATGGAGTTGACTAGGACACCTCATGATTTTAAACGATTCTACATAAAACAGATAAATTTATTAGGTCAGTTAAATTACAGATTAACTTACATTTTTGTTGCGTTCAGTCTCAACGAGAAACATGGGAAGAGGCGTAATCTGTTCCTCCGACTACTTTTATTAACTGCCGAATAGTTTTCACTGGAATTACTTTTTCTGGTAGTCTTTCTTTGTTTGATATATTCAGGGTTTGTGTCTTTCTTGACTTTTTTCATGACCGCGCGTATAGACTTGGCTTGTAAGAGGGGAGATGAATGATATGGGAATTAGCGTACGTTGCCTCTTGAATTCGCACTTAATATCGGGGTACGCCCCGAATCGACCCTGTTTCCCGAATAGTGTGGTAATTTTTTTTATCCGTACCAATGCATTTCCCAAGTTTGATTGCATCTTCTAAGATCGAGATCTAGGTGATTTGTTGTACGTGTATCACGAACTACAAATCACGTGTTTGGAATTTTGGTCGTATTTTGAGTTACTGGAATTTTATCTGCCGTTAATTAACCGTTTTCGCTAGCTGTCTTAATGGTCACTGTCCCCTCAATTCCACTAAGAAGTATGTCTGGTAAGATAAACACTCGTTTTCCTGTTGTGGAGGATCGCAAGAAAGAGACTTGGAGGTGATACCTCGGAAAATCTTGCCTCGAACCACGATTATCTCTGACTGTGGGAAAGACCTATGATTGCCTCGGTAATCAAAGTTTCAAGTATTTGTCCATGTGTCATTATCTATTGTATAGAGACTCCGAAACTTACACTTGCACCAACACTGCTGAGAGAATGTGGTACCAGATTAAGAAGGAGATGAAATCTCTGATCCTTACTTGGCGGAGATTTTGTGGCGTCCCAAGTACCATGTACCAAGTAGTCCCAAGTAGAGTCAAAAACAAAGGGATCCGTTTAGGGACTGTATAAATTGTACTGAAGAACTGTATGTACCACAGTCATCCTACACTAACGTCGGATTTTTTCGGTGCACAAACCTAAAAGTTATTTTTTAGTTCCACTCTGCAAAAAAACACTGAAAGTGCGGAAAACCTTAATTCACTGTTCTGCTAAGTTTCAAATGTAAATAAACATGGCTGCTATGGTTAAAAAAAATTAGGTTTAACCGTACTTAACAACTTTTAAATTGTTGATAATTCTACAGCTATAGCACGCGGATTAACTTCTAGAGACATTAAGTTATTTCGGGGCAGGAATCATGAAAAATGAGCAACGCCTTCGCCGGGAATCGAACCACGGACTTCTCGACTACGCGTCTAGCGTGCTGACCACTACACCACGAAGGCATGCGAAGAAGGCGGAAGAAATGCCTTATAAATTAAAGGCATATAGAACTTTAACCGGAAGATAAGAACAACTTAATTCAATCATTTTAAAAGCAAAAAATGTGCAATTTATCAACATATAAGAATAAAACAATTAAGCTCACTCAGCCGAGTAACAAAGTGGGTATATGTATATTTACTTCTGGTGCGGCCAATTGCAACCAAAAAGGGAGATGCACAACTACATGTTATAGCAGTACAATATACAAAATTTCAACGTTCTGAAGCTAATCTTTTTGAGTTATGCGACATACATACAGAGCCACAAACTCATCTGAATCCATTTTGAATCAGTCTTATAATT
>KK118286.1:0-38356 GCA_000611955.2 Stegodyphus mimosarum | reverse complement strand
GGATAAAAAGAGTCCTTTATTCTGTTCTCACGTACAGATGTCAAGCAGAAACATCGTTAAACTGCATTCGATAGTGGTCGAAATGGATATTTCCGTTGCAATATGAAACCGAGAATGTTTCGCGATTCCTTTACTTCGTACAAGCAAGCAAAATAAATAAATAAAAATAAAACTCATTTCAAATTTTGCAAATTTATTCAAGTAAAGAAATCGGATTTTAAAAACCTGTTTTCTAAAGTTGGCAAATCCCAGTTTTCAGCAAATGGTACAGATACGTTGAGCCATAAGAGCAGCTGACGAGCACTTTAGAAGAATGCTTTTCATTCTTTATAATAACATAACTCTTTATATCAGATCTGTCATGTGGAACATCATTTAATACTTCTATCATAAATAAGGGATCTGTTCAGTGGCTCGATAACGTAAACAGACGTTTTGCAGCTCCAGATGGTAGCATTCTTTCCACAGTATGATTTATCAAACATGTTATTTTCTTTGATATCTTAAAGATGAAATGTTACGTCGCCGTAGATAATCAATCATTTTTCAACCCTTTGTGAATTATGGCTAGGATGTGTAAAAGCAATTCATAATAAATACAAAAGGTTATAAAATTTTATTTGATGCGACGTTTGCTGCAGTGTATTTCTCACTAAAGAGCTAGTTTTCCTTTTTCTACAAAAATACATCTTTCTTCTATTATTAGACACATTTCTTTAAAAGTAAAGACCAATTTTCAGTCCCCCCCCAAAAAAAATCAACAAACGGAGTTTTATTGGCTTTCAAAGTCAGGGTTAATAGTGCATATGTTACCGGCAAAGTTTGAAATCCGAATATCCGTTATTATAGAATCCGTTATTCTATAGAATGCCTAGGCATTGTATATAATGCCTAAAACTAGCCGGAAATGTATGAAACGGTTCATATTTCACACATTTCCTAGGCATTCTACAGAATGCCAAATGACAGACTGGCAAAGTGTGAAATACACTTCTGATTCGTTTCGAAAAACGGAAACTACTTACCAGAAGTTAGTAAATGACGTAAAAAAGCCAAAATGGCTACTCGACGGAAAAAAACGGTTCATATTTCACACATTTCCTAGGCATTCTACAGAATGCCAAATGACAGACTGGCAAAGTATGAAATACATTTCTGATTCGCTTCGAAGAACCGAAACTACTTACCAGAAGTTAGTAAATGACGTACAAAAGCCAAAATGGCTACTCGACGAAAAAAAACGGTTCATATTTCACACATTTCCTAGGCATTCTACAGAATGCCAAATGACAGACTGGCAAAGTATGAAATACATTTCTGATTCGCTTCGAAGAACCGAAACTATAAAAAATGACAGACTGGCAAAGTATGAAATACATTTCTGATTCGCTTCGAAGAACCGAAACTACTTACCAGAAGTTAGTAAATGACGTACAAAAGCCAAAATGGCTACTCGACGGAAAAAAACGGTTCATATTTCACACATTTCCTAGGCATTCTACAGAATGCCAAATGACAGACTGGCAAAGTATGAAATACATTTCTGATTCGCTTCGAAGAACCGAAACTACTTACCAGAATTTAGTAAATGACGTACAAAAGCCAAAATTGCTACTCGACGGAAAAAAGGTTCATATTTCACACATTTCCTAGGCATTCTACAGAATGCCAAATGACAGACTGGCAAAGTATGAAATACATTTCTGATTCGTTTCGAAAAACTGAAACCACTGACCAGAAGTTAGTAAATGGCGTAAAAAAGCCAAAATGGCTACTCAGAAGGAGCCACGGGACTACTGGCTGCTGAATTGTTAGGATGTGATGTTTGTAGAAAACGAAATTGCATTCATTTACTCTGTTAAAGAAAGCGTCAGTACTACAATATTACGTCACGGACGCTGAGGTATTTTCCGCTTGAATACTACACATGAACGACGTGACAAAATGTTGAAAGAATTTTCAACCAAATTCAAAAACGTTACGTGTAATGATATTGAACTCTACAACTACATTTCTGAGCCCTGCCAGAAAAAAAAACAAAAAGATATTGTTACGAAATGTCTAGGTGCAGTAAGATAGCTTCCTCGCAAAGCAGGTTTAAGGTTGCCAGAAAATGGCAAGGGAAGACACGGTTGCCACATTTGGCGCCAAGATTGGCGATATGCTATAGACGCATGGAGAGCTTTCTGGAACGAATTCTTACTAGTTTAGCCCAGAACATTCTCGAACACAAGCCAAAAGCTATATAAACCCTGCTGGTAAGTTAGTTAGCTTTTTGCCTAGCGAGCTGATAGTCAGTCAGTGGGCGAGTGTCTAGCTGGTCGTCGACTGCATCGAGAGCGTTTGTTAGTGTATCGCGAGATAGTGCATTGTCGAGTTTCATCTTAGAGCGTGTTGAGCTCGGAGAACGACCGAACCGAGTCGGGAATTGTACTCTAGTGTATCGTCGAGTGCATCGCGAGTTCTAGCGTGGAGAGTCTCGAGAGTACGTGGAGTTCCGAGAACAACCGAGCAGAGTCGGGAACTATCCTCTGGTGCTTTGGGGGTTGACTCAGGAGAACTCCTGGGAAGTACTGGCTCGGATCTGTACTTAGACAGTCTTAACCACGGGGGCATATAATTTGTCTTCACAGGACTAGAGCCCGAGTTTATTCTCAGATTGGTTCAGGCTTGGCATTGACTGTACTGGTACTGTCGTGTCTGTTCCTCTGTCTGGGGTGGAGCTAGATTGGAGATCACCGGCCTCTTCGTCGGGAGTTTGGCCCCCATAGTTCCGGCGTGGGGACTGCTTGTCCCATGCTTTGTATAAGGCCAGGTGGGGACTGTGGGGTCTGCGTCGTCGGCGAGGAGGTCTCAGAAGCTTGGACAAGCTCACCCCGAAAGGCAGCCCCAGGACGGGGGTCAAGTTCTTGCGTTCTGTGAAGCTGTCTTCACCTTTATAGCCTGATAGTCTGAAGGCTGTGTTGCTGATTGTTCCAGCTTGTTTGTAATTCTTCGATGGCTGTAAAAGTGTTTTTGGAGCTGTCTTGAAAAATACTGGCCAATAAAGTTTGTTTCGATACTTCATCAAGTAGTGTCATCGTTATTCACTCCAAATCCACGAACCTTTAACGTACGAAGTAGGAAGAAGAAGAGAAAAACGTAACAATATTAAAAATGGCATTGACGTGAAACTTATGATTGTTTCTGAATTTACTTTCCTCTTGCAGGTAGATCTTATCGATTCTGAGTCTCAGCCAGATAAAAAATATCCAGATCAAGATCAAGATCGTCTCACTATTTTATTTTCATATTTCGAATAACAGTTTTTAATGGCCCTTTTTCATTAATTTTTCAAAATAATATTTGCAGTTTTGAGGAATGAATGTCTTTTAAATAATAACCTTATCATAACCTTTTTCATACTTGGTCTAAACCCTGTTACAAATGCCCCATAGAAACCATTAAAAATTTTTATGAGCCCTATAAAATTTTATGGGTTTCTGTTGACTTTTACTGGTTTCTGTTGGTCTCTGTGGGTTTTTCTTATTGCTTTCAAAATGCCCCATAGAAATCAGTAAAACTTTCTACTTGTATCCATAGAATTCTGTCAGTCTCTACTGACTTTTATTGGTTTCTATTGATCTCTGTGGGTTTTTCTTACTGTTATCATCTGACACTCATACAACCAACATCAGTGTCAGAACTTTCTACTGGTTTGTATTGGTTTATATTGATTTTCACTGGTTTTCTTACTTGCGTCAATATAATAGAAATAGATGCCAAATAAATCTTCTATTGGTTTATGTGGATTTATTCTAATTTTCTAACTGACGTCAGTAGACTTCTTTCTAAACAATGAAATTAATACTGGTGTCAGTAAACCAAAATTCATCGGTATTCTTGTTATCTACTGATTATTTTAAATTATTTTTTAATTTGGATACTGTTGAAAATAAGGTTATTTCTGTTTTCTAACCAACAGAAAGCTTTAAAATTAAAAAACGTACAGTGAACCCTTTCGTCTTCACCTCTTCTCTAAGACGATCAGTATTTCTAAGAATGAATCCCAGGTTAATTTAACGACTGAACTTGTACTTGGTTCTTGTAATCTCTAATTCGATCTGAAATCTCAGTGTTTAGGTTATATTTATCAGCACTTTTTCAACACTTCTGGAGAACTGATTGATTCTAAAATTTATTTTTATAAGTATTTGATATAATCAGTGAAATATAGCTTTTAAATACATAATGATACTTTTTAAACTAACATAAATCCTTCTGCTTGGTTTATTTAACTTAATTTTAAAATCGTCTGTTTCAATTATTACTTAAGTCGAAGCATAGCGGGGCAACTGTTTCATATTAATATCGTAACTGTTCCATTGGGCTTCGTGAGCTCAGCTTTTTTTATTGTTATATGTTGGTAAATTATGCATATTTTGCTTCAAAAATGGTTGACGTATGTTGTTCTTATCTTCCGGTTAAGGGTTTTACGCCTTTAGTTAATCTGCATGCAGTAGTTGTAGAATTATCAACAATTTAAAAGTTGTTTAAATGCAGCTAAGCCTATTTTTTTATTATAGCAGATATATTTGTTTACATTTGAAACTTAGCAGAATAGTAAATTTAGTCTTTCTGCACTTTCAGTGTCTTTTTGCCAAGTGGTACCAAAGAAAATTTTTAGTTTTGTGCACCGAAAAATCTGCTTATCTGCTTCCTTGCCCGCTGGCCTAATTGGTTGTTTTTGTGTTACCCCATAGCGGCAATTTTCCCAGAAGGGCTATTAATTTCGTTTTGTCATTTTAACTCAACTGAATTTTGAAACTGTTAAAAATAAAATGATCATGTGATCTCTGGCGATTGCGCGTTTGCAATCGTCTGATATCTTTTTCACGGCAGGCCTTGCGATAAATGTTTACGTAAACAAATATTTAGAATTCCAAATGTAACGGATATTTTTTGCTTACTTAAGGTTATTTATTCTTTATTATTCTTCTCGGATTACTTTGTAACGTTCTACTCTCCTTCTGTTTTGCAGAATCTTGAGAAATAGTGATTGCACTGGGGAAGGGTTAAAACTCCCCTTTATTAAACTCTAACTTATTTACAATGCGTCAACTTGACGCTAACATACTACGCCTCAACTTGGGCGGTAACTGAAACAGTAGAATCAAACTTAAAATAAGAGATATTCACAAATAGTTCACAAATAATTCACCCTACAGGGCTCATATAATCCTGAAGCCTACAGCGCGCAAATGAGGAGTCTAGTGGCAGCAAGATAATAGCGCTTAAGCCACGTCAACCAGCAGTAACTGCTAAAGAGAAGTTTGCGTATAAGCACGCACGGCAATTTCCCGGACTCTCTCTTTCTCTACTGGAACGTCGATATTTAACTTATTCTTCCACTGGTAGAATTTGCATTTCTTGCGCGGGATACTAAATTTAAATATTCTGGCACTGACATAGGGGAATGAAGGAAAGTAACTTCAAATTAAAATTAACTGGTTATTTAAAATAAGTATAAATTCCTACAACCTGATTAATTTTACTTGGATTATATTTCAATCTAATATGTTTATGTATGAGATGTGAATAAAAATAAGAAAAACTTGGACAGAATTTGACCTGGACTATTGCGAGAATCAAATTTATTCCTTAGTGTGATATAATATTATTTTTTGCGATATTCCTGTTGAACTGAATTTTATGGTTTAAGTGCGAAGAAACACGATATTTGATAAATAAAGATAACACACAAAACGTTAAAAAAAAGCCCTTTTGGGAGTGATATAAAATCTTAAATTTAATATTTTTCTTTATTTTTCGATTTTTAATTTAAGATATTTTGAAGTTTTTATGTATTTTGCTTCGTCGCGAAGTGAGAACTGAATTAATCGAACGAGAAATATATCTCTAATGAAATTTGAGGAAATAAGTTTAAATGAAATGCAGGAAAAAAATGCGTATAATTTTAATATTCCATACAAGGAAGTCAAGTGGTGTACACATCAGTTTTTTTATTTTTTGCTTATCCAACATATGGTATTTTTTCTACTTAATAAAAGATAAAGAGGTATGAGTTGTGAGCTCTGGAAAGCATCTGTTATCAGGTACTGATATTTTCCAATGCTAAAAAAACGTAAACACTAATCGAAAAGACAACAAAAGTCAATATTTGACATCATCGAACTTGAGAGCCCGATTGAGAGAGATAAAAACAAAAACCAATATTTTGTAAATATGTTTACGGGAAATTCTGATTTAAAGTTATTTCCAATTCTGTTACGTTTCTTCGCTTGCTTATTTTTCTTTTCTGGACGCCTGCAGTTTGCACTGTTAGACTTATTGAATGTGTAAATACTGAGTAATATACAAGGTGTTTATGAAGTCCCGGACCCATTTTGATGTTTAATAACTCATAAAATAATGAAGATATAAACAAACTAATGGCATTTATCAATGGAATAACTTATATATTTTCCTTTTCAGGTTTGAATATCTTTACTTTTGTAAATATCGTCTGCGCGTGTGGTTAATTTCAGATAATTTCATTTTCCAGTCTAAATATCTGTACTTTTCTAAATATCATCTGCTTATTAAGAAGGTCTCATCAGTCGTATACTTAGACACGTTGGAAAACTTCGTATTTCCACAACTAGGAGAGCTTCAGCCACGTGTCTTTTTGCAACAAGATGGTGCACCACCTCATTGGGGTACCATCGTTCGTAGTTCTTTGATTGACCATTTTACAGGAAGCTGTATTGGGCAAGGAGGTCCAATTCCTCGGCCACCCAGATCACCTGATATAATGCCGCTGGACTTTTTCTTTTGGGGATTTGTAAAGGACAACGTTTACAGGAGGAGAGTGTCGAACATGGATGACCTAAAAGCCAGAATGACAACCGCAATAGCCTTCATCTCGGAGGGTTGCTTTCATCAGTGAAGGTTGCTTTTTCTGCTGCTCCGTTCGTATTCGTACGTCCCTGTTTGTCTCATCATGCCGAAACAGCGTCGTGACCTGTTCTCGTAAATCAAGCCTATGCTACGTTCGCTGCCTTTGGGCACCGCGAGGATGACCAAGAAGACAAGGATATGTTTAAAGCTTTAAAATTAATTGATGAACTTCAAATCGCCGCAAGCCGAGGAAGGCCAGGAGCTAAAAGCTGATGGGTTTCCTGTGCTCCGCGTTTCCCAGTTCACAAGGAAAACGAACGAAGAAGAAATCAAGCTTCCTGTTTTCTTCGTTTCACTTAAGAGGACCGATGCTGGAAGATTGATTTATAGACGAAAGAAGATATTGAATTTGCGTATTTCCGTGCGCAAATTTAGAACCAATAAACGCACTTTAATGTGCTTCAGATGTCAGCGTTATGGACATGGTCAACTATTCTGTAATAACCTGCCAAGATGCCTGAAATGCGGCCAGAATCATCTGACCTACACATGCAAAATATCGAAAGAAGAAAAACCAACTTGCGCGAACTGCAAATTGGATCATGTTGCGTCTTCGAAGATTTGTGAGTTTCGCCCGAAGCCCCATATCACTGCGGGAAAGAAAAAGCAAGCGCCGAAGCCGAAGAGTACTGTAAAAGATAAGGTAGAGACTTCGCCTGCACAAGCAAAAGAATAAAAGATTTCATCCATGAGGTCATACTCTGATGCGGTAAAAGCTGCTACAAAAGGACTTACCTCGGATGAACCCATGTTAAAATTTATCGACAAATTACTGGAATTTATTGAGAAATACAAGACGCTTTCCTCAAAGCAAGATAAAATTATTCTCGCATTTGAGTTAGTAAATCAAGTGGAACAAATCAGTCAGTAGGCACTGATTTGCAGGAAAGATGAATAACTAATGTATATGTATTTTATTTTAGTTCACTGAGGTGTCAGGAGATGGCGCCACCGGCGTCCCTACCTTCAAGTTACGATGGATGTCTTCTCATTCCTGTGATGCTAGGAACTTTTCTCTCCTCCTGCGAACTCTGGACTTTGTTTCATCTGAAGATTGATTTATGTGATGTGCTTTTAGCATTATCTTGATCGAGCTGGACAAGCGGCACTCTGTTCTGCATTCCAGCAATACCATCATCAGTCAGTCAGTCAGCAATAGCCTTTGTGGATGCCGACATGCTTGCGGTACCTGGCGTGAAAGTGAATATCGACTTGATATTCTCCGTGCAATGAAGGGAATGGAGTTCGAAGGGAGTGCACGTGGGAGTTCATTGATAAGGGTCATGAAACATTTTGAGTCTATCTAACCATTTATGTTATTAATTTTAATCTATTATTTTATGAGTTATTAAACATCAAAATGGGTCCGGGATTTTATAAACACACTGCATTTTAGAATTTTTACTTCTGTGTACGAAGTAAAGGAAGTGTAATTGCGAAAAATTTGGGGTATCATATTTCAAAGAAAATATCTATTTTAACCCTTCTCGAATCCATGCAAACGATTTTTTTGGGTGACATGTCTACATCCGGACAGAACATAGGACTCTTTTTTTCCAAAATGGATTGTAAAAGTTTAACGAATTTTTGATTAACAAACTCAACGATTTCAAAGCGAGCAGTGGCAGGCAGCACTGTACGAAAAAAAAAAATTATCTCCAGCGCCCGAGACTGTGTATTGGAAATTCTAACAATACGCTGTTTTTAAATATTTTGTGATATTGCTGTTGAATTGAATTTTATGGTTTAAGTGTGAAGAACATGATATTTAATAAATACACAAACCTTAAAAAAAAACGCCTTGATCCCAATTGTGTATGGAAAATTATCAAGTCAAATAGACACCACAAAAATTTGTACATCAAAAAGACATTTTTAAAATTTCAGTTTACTTAAATTCAAACTAATTTTGATGTATAAAATCAATTATAACTGAGAAATTCAGTTTAAACTCAAATCAACTGTACTTCAAAATCTAACATTAATAAAAATAATTACTTTTATTTACATTTATATATACTAAATTAACATAAATTAAGTAAGCGTTTTTAAATAACGTGACAAGAAAGAGAACCAAACTAATAAATAAGATGCGAACCATATATTCATCTAGAATATTGCCGACTTTTAGAAAATAAAAATACTCTTTTATCCCTACTTTTAAACCAGGAAGTTTGTTCTGAATGTTTAAGGTTAAACTTATGAAATATTTTCTCCATCCTTTCCGCATGCCTTCGTGTTGTACTTGGAAGCATACACGACACGTATTCGAGAGGTCAAGGGTTCGAGTTCCGGCGACTTTTTTCACATCTCCTGCTTCAAAAAATGTTAATGGCTCTACACGGGGCGCCCGGACTAAAAGGTAGTTAGTGAACGACGATTCCTCACCACCAGGGTTTGGCAATTGGGTCCACTCATCCCCAGTCGCTCTTTAAAAGAGGACAGTATATTAGGTATTTTCTCCCTCCTTTCAGTGTGCCTTCGTGGTGTAATTACAAGCACATTCGACGCCTATTCGAGAGGTCCAGGGTTCAAAGTCCTGCGAGGGCAGTGCACGTGTTTCATGTCTGTTATTTCAAAAAAAACCAATCTACTCTACAAACTCTGCTGTTAGCAAAACTGTTTATAAGGGATTGATTCCTTTTATAAATGTTAAAAAAACATTAACAAGTAATCTGTTTATTTCTAGGTGTTCTTCCAAGTTCAGATTTGGAGCTAGCCTGGATGGAAGAGAAGCCTTTAGATTTTAACAAGAATTTTTTCCTTCAGGGATTCCTTCTTACAAATTACAGCCTGGAGCAAAGTATAGCATCTTACAGGCAGACAGGTAACCTTCTAAAACCCTTATACAAATATACCTTTAATTTTCTATGACTTTTTTTCTTTTTTTTTATAATTTTTGTGTTTTTGTGACATATTAAATATATCAAAGAAATTAGTACCTTATGAAAAATCTCTTATATAATTCTATAAAAACGTTCGATGCAAATTTCTATAGAAGACTTTAGAACTGTGGCCTATTTTTTATATAAGCTAGGTAAACGATCTTCTACTTCTGAAAAATCTCTTATAGAATTCTATAAAAACGTTCGATGCAAATTTCTTTAGAAGACTTTAGAAATGTGATCTATTTTTTCTGTAAACTAGGTCAAAAATCTTCTACTTATGAAAAAATCTCTTATAGAATTACGTTCGATGCAAATTTCTTTAGAAGACTTTAGAAATGTGGCCTCTTTTTTCTATAAACTAAGTCAACGATCTTCTACTTATGAAAAATCTCTTATAGAATTCTATAAAAACGTTCCATGCAAATTTCTTTAGAAGACTTTAGAAATGTAGCCTATTTTTTCTATAAGCTAAGTCAACGATCTTCTACTTATGAAAAATCTCTTATATAATTCTATGAAAACATTCGATGCAAATTTCTTTAGAAGGCTTTAGAAATGTGGCCTATTTTTTCTATAAACTAGGTCAACGATCTTATGAAAAATCTCTTGTAGAATTCTATAAAAACGTTCGATGCAAATTTCTTTAGAAGACTTTAAAAATGTTGCCTATTTTTTCTATAAACTAAGTCAAAGTTCTTCTACTTATGAAAAATCTCTTATAGAATTCTATAAAAACGTTCGATGCAAGTTTCTTTAGAAGCCCTTAGAAATGTGGCCTCTTTTTTCTATAATCTAGGTAAACGATCTTCTACTTACGAAAAATCTCTTATAGAATTCTATAAAAAAGTTCGATGCAAATTTCTTTAGAAGACTTTAGAAATGTGGCTTATTTTTTCTATAAACTAGGTCAAAGATCTTCTACTTATGAAAAATCTCTTATAGAATTCTATAAAAACGTTCGATGCAACTTTCTTTAGAAGACTTTAGAAATGGGGTCTATTTTTTCCATAAACTAGGTCAACGATCTTCTACAGAATTTTATAAAGTTTTAAATATAGCTTCTGTAAACTTATAAGTATATAGAGTTAACATATAGGATATATACAGAGTTGACAGGTCGAATATATTTTTTGAATTTCTAAATTTTTGTTGCTCTAATATATTTTTTCATTTAAAAAGTTTTGTTGCTTCGTTTTTATAGATTTTAAGAACTAAATCTCTTTTTTATTTATTTATTGTATTTATTTTATAAAATTTTCATTTGTTTTTTCATATGTTGGATTACTTCCGTTTTACATGTTTTTGGACTGAGTCCGCTTAAAATTCTTACATCTCTTAAGCTCTTTGCTTGTTTTATAATTTTGATGATATAATTTTTTAAAAACTTGAAAGGTGCTTAACCGGCCTATAAAATTTCAGAATCAGCATATGCTTTTTGTTTTTGGTGTGTGAGATTACTTTTATTTTCAGGCTTTGTTTCTGCACTCAGTCTGCTCAAAATGAAATTTTTATGCTTATTTTAGATTTGCTTATGTTTTTGATGCTATAATTTTGCAAATTTTTACACTACTTACTTCGGCCTGTAAGGGTTGATTTTAAGTTTTAAACTTTAATTTGTGTCTTTATTGGTTCAAAAAGACGATGATTTTTTTATGTCTTTCGAAACCCATTTTCTCCCTCCTTTCAGCATGCCTTCGTGGTGTAACGGTTACCACGCTAGGCGCGTATTCGAGATGTCCTGGTTCGAGTCCCGGCGAGGGCATTGCTCATTTTACTTCTTGCCTCTTGCATCAAAAAAACCTGATGTCTCTACAGTGGCGCCCGAACTAAAAGGTGGTGAATGATGATTCTTCACCACCAGGATCTAGCGATTGGGCTCCTAATCCCCTTTCGCCCTTTAAAAGGGGAGCATATAAGGTAGGTAGGTAGGTATGGTGCGCTCCACCCTCCTGGCAAGCCCAAGCTCATCTTATGGCTTTTCTAGACCGGCCACGAAGAAAAAAAATATAGGACAACACATCATAAATAAACGAAGTCTCCAGCAACAGCCAATTGCGTTCTTGCTACTGTTATTGTGTTCTTGCTCTATAGGGTGTTCTTTGCTATTGTTACAGAAGGACTATTAATTTCGTTTTGGCATTTTGCGTTGATTCACTACAAGCGTTGTTTCACTTTTCAAATTGTAGACACCAAATATTAGAGCCTTGTATTATATTTAAAGAAATTAAATAAGGAGCAATCTGCATCAATGTATGTATGTTTCTCGCATTGTGATAAAACAACGGTACTTAGAGCCATCCAATTCTGAATAACGTAGTTTTCCTGCGAGGCATCTGGAAGCCCAAATTTGAAATTGGGAATTTCTTTTATGATCGATTTCATATGTTGTAAACATTTAACGAATTTTTGATTAACAAACTCAAGGATTTCAAAGCGAGCCAACGTTGTACAGAAAAAAAAACATCGTATCTCCAGCGTGCGAGACTGTGTATCGGAAATTCTAAAGATATGCTCATTTTAAAATTATTTTGCGATATTGCTGTTGCACTGAATTTTATGCTTTAAGTGCTAAGAACATGATATTTAGTAAATAAAGGTAACACACAAAATGTTAAAAAAACGTCCCTCTGGACGTAATTTATAATTGAAACCCTTCAGATTTTTTTTATTATTTTTTATTATTATTATTATTATTATTATTATTATTTTTTACAATAACTATTTTAGGCGGTTGGAGGCACAATCAGTTACTTGTTAAAATAACAAAAAGTTGTTACGAGATTTGATAAACAAAAATTTGATAACAAAAAAGATGTTACAAGATTCGATGATTTAAAAAGATGTTACGATGATTTGACGTCATACATATCACACGTTTGCTAACATTTTGCTGATAACTTTTGGTGACATTTGAATTTCTTTTCTAATGCACGAAATCTAGAAAACAGTTGGAAATTACCACGGTGACGGAATTTAAATTTTATATCAGATATTTTAACTGTATATCTGGATGTGTGTGGAATTTCCCAGGTGAACGACTTTCGCTTACTTTATGTTAACAAAGTGTCTTCTGCCTGACAGTTGCAGCAGATAAAGTACTAAAAATTAGAATTATGCAATTTGATTCATAAACCCTGAATATTTATTCACTAAATAAATTTCTTTCTTCTTTCCTGTGTTGATAATTACTTATACATTTGTGCTTTTTATCAGCTAAAACTTTGAGAGTAGACAATATTATTATTATGGTAAAGGCTTTGGAAGCAAACTCTTTTAGAAGAAAGGCTTTCGTAGAGGATTTAGTGAAGGAAACTGATTTGCATTCAGGTTGCACCATAAAATACCTCACGTGGTGCGTTCACACAAAGGCTTTGGCCCACGAGTGGCAGGGTGGTAAAAATCGCTGAATACTGGTAGTTCCGACCTAGGTTTGATTCCAGGTGAACTTTCTCAACCCTCACTTAAATACACGCGAGTTCTCTTAAATACCTTGTAGGGATTTATATTTTTTTTAAATAACCAGTTAATTTTAATTTCAAGTTACTTTCCTATAAGCCTTCATTTTCCTAATTGTCAGTGCCAGAATATTTAAATTTCGTAGCGCGCGCAAGAAATGCAAATTCTACTAGTAGAAGAATAAGTTAAATATCTACGTTCCAGTAAAAAAAGAGAAAGTCTGGGAAATTGCCGTGCGTGCTTATACGCAAACTTCTGTTTAGCAGTTACTGCTGGTTTTGACGTGGCTTAAGCACTATTATCTTGCTGCCACTAGACTCATTTGCGCGCTGTAAGCTACAGGGTTATATGAGCCCTGTAGTGTAATTCTACTATTTGTGAATATCTCTTATTTTAAGTTTGATTCTACTGTTTCAGTTACCGCCCAAGTTGAGACGTAGTATGTTAGCGTCACGTTGACACATTGTAAATAAGTTAAAGAGTTTACTAAAGGGCGGTTTTAACCCTTCCCCAGTGCAATCACTATCTCTCTAGGTTCTACACAACAGCAGGACAGTAGAACTTTACAAGCTAATTTGCATTCTGGCAAAAGAAAGAAAGAAAAGAGAGAAATGTCAGTGCAGATTCGTAACTTAAATTAACTGGTTAATTAATATAAATGCTTTACGATCTTCGATCCAATGAGACCACCATTCTCCATTTACTATAAATCAGACCCAGATTTTTCTTAATAATCATCGTACGCTTCAATGGTAGCCCGCTTTCAACAATGTGCGTTTACATAGTTTAACCAGTTTTTCCTTAGAAACTCCTCCACGAAGACATCCCTCCTCTTAGGCAGATAGCTCTAATCATATAAACCGAAACACACAAGAGCTTTACGAGGCACAAGTGGCATAAGCCGAACTTCTTTGTTTAGCGATATGTGTCTTACGCCACGGCAACTAAGTATAAGGCTTTTGTCTAAATACTCTGATTGTTCTGTTTTATGCCAACTTGGTAACTCGATCAATTACTGCGAAGGAAACACGGACTCACATTCGGTCGACGATTTCGCTCAGTCGTCTGCCCATCCACGCATGCGCAGGTTTCCTTTCTCTGATTAACAATTGCTTAAACCCTATTCTGCTGGTGTTCGGCGAAGTTAACGACTTTTACGCCTTAGGACTTGGATAAAAAATCCAAAAATATTGAAAAGAATATGAAAAACGAAGTGAAATAACACGTCTCAGTTAAAAAAAAAGGTCGAATTGTGATAGCTAATTTGATTGTGGAATGGGAGAATCGGCGCCGGAGGTGGATGGTTGTGAAAAGAAATGCTGGCCCACTTCTACATTTTTCGATGTTGAAGGCTGAGGGTAGTCAGGGACGTTTGAGTTGTCCTTGACGCTGATGTGCGCGCCATCTCACAAATATGTGAAAAGCAGATACGTAGTCACACGCTTTTTGCCACTGTAGATGGCCCTGTAGTTAGAACTATCGGAATAGGCGACTACTAACATTCTCGAATTGCTCGGTGTTCGGATGCCGGCCTTCTCTTTTAAATGTTTATGTAAATATTTAGCCTGAGGCCCGGTGGCGCAGTGGCTAGCACATTGCGCAGCAGCACCACAGGTCCCGGGGTTCGATTCCCGGCGTGGGCAAGGTCGACTTAGCCTTTCATCCCTTGATTGGGTCGATAAAATGAGTACCAAGTTCGCATGGGCTAGTCTAAGTTCCAGGGCGTATGCTGATGCATCCCGAGGCCCAAGGTCATAAAAGCAGATTTCCGGGGCACTGCAGCCCATAGCCCACTAAAAAAGGGCTGTTGCGCCACTATTTAGTTAGTTAAAAATTTAGCCTTCCCTTGGATATTCACAAAACTGGATGGTATTCTCTTCTTTCTCAGATCTGCAGTGTCTCATTGTTTTGGTAACATACACCAAGTCAAGGCTCTCTACTAAGACTGTCAGCGGCTTATCGCTAAGTGTCGAAAAGTATACCAGAGACATGCTAAGAGGGGAAAAGACCATTTTATGAAGAACTCAGTCAGCTGTGCAGAAGGCACTCCCGGTGCTTACAAATCAACCAGCATTAATGGCCTGAACTCAAAAGTAAAATTTTAAATTAAAACTAAATCTAAATCCTTATTAGTCAAAGGCTACCCAGAGATATTTAAACGCGTAAGTTGGCTCTTAAACTACACCGACGTGATAGCACTATCCGCAAGAATAAAGCAACGCTGTAGTTTTTTTTTTTGTCATAGAATAACGACTAGTAATATGGCCTTCGGTAAGGCAGAGTACTTTCTGACTGAAATAACCTCAACCTTCATTTAAATACATAATCATTTAAACCATAATATTTGAAAATGACACTTACGTATTAAGGCAACAACCTTATCGCGATCTGGCAATTTTTTACAGATGAAAAGATAATAATACACTTCGTATATATACTTCTGGTATAGCAAACTGACACCTTCGATTTGTTCATTTTATACATGTGCTAATTTCTATACTACCATAATCGTCTGGTAATTTCTTTTTATGTTATTGGATACCTTACTACGTGTTGTAAATTGTGGGTAAGTATCATAAAATTCTACATGTAACTTTTTCAGTAATCGGGATTTTTGTGATTTTTCCTTAATTTATGATTACCAGTGTAGTTTTAAACAAAAGGTTCCAAACTATTTATTTTTATCGCAAGTTGCCAGATACTATTAATATATGAACAGAATACGTAGTTTAACAATTTAAAATAGAAATTTTAATTATTGAATAAGGATTATGCGATACGTTAAAAGATAAAACACATTTATGTCCAAATCTTTTTGTTATTTTTCGCGGTATTCTCTCCAAGTACACAGCGATCTGTTTTTGCTTTGAAAAACATCAGAAAACTGCAGAGACTCGGCATCATGCGAACCTCGGCAACTTCGGCTATTTACCAAACGCATCTCCTCATTGTTCCCTTTAGAAGTTTTGTCGGCAAAACTCTGTATTCCTACAGAAATTATACAGCAGTTTCTTCCGTTGATGGCAAATTCCACAAGCCCATATTTTAAAATTAAGCTTAAGGCAAATAGTGTCACCGTTTGCTTATAAATACCGTTGGAAGTTGAAATATAACAATACGAAAATGGCGTCGTTGCTTGACTGAATGATTATTGCGAACATAGTATAAGTAATTTCTTCCTTCTTTCGGCATGCCTTCGTGGTGTAATGGTTAGTACGCTCGGCGCGTATTCGAGAGGTCCAAGGTTCGAGTCCCGGTGAGGACATTGTTCATTTTTCATGTCTTCAAAAAATCCTAATGACTCTACAGTGGGGCTGGAACTAAAAAAGGTGGTGGGTGATGACTCTCCCCACTAGGATTTGGCGATTGTTCCCCTAATCCCCAGTCGCCCTTTAAAATGGGGAGTCAGGCATTTCTCCCGCTTTCTTATGCCTTCGTTGTGTAATGGTCAGCAAGCTCGGCGCGTATTCGAGATGTCCGAGGCTCGAGTCCCGGCGAGGGCATTGTTCATGACTCCTGCTTCCAAATAAAATAATGACTCTAAAATGTCGCCCGAACTAAAAGGTGGTGGATGATGATTCTTCACGACCAGAATTTGGCGATTGAGTCCCCAGTCGCTCTTTAAAAAAGGGAGCATATAAGGTATTTTCTACCTCCTTTCGGTATGCCTTCATGGTGTAACTGTTAGTGCGTTCGGTGCGTATTCTAGAGGTCCAGTGTTTTAATCCCGGCGAAGACATTGTTCATTTTTCATGTCTTCTGCTTCAAAAAATCCTAATGACTGGACAGGGGTTGCCCGAAGAATAGTTACGGGCAGTGGCCTATTCTAAAAATTTGACGACTAAGGTTGTTGCGATTTTGCATTAAGTGCGCTGAAAAGGTATGCTTTAAAAAATGATAAATTTATCTAATCATTGCATAGATCAATGATATATCATTGACTATCTGAGTTCACTGCTCTTAATTATTTTATTTTAAATACCAAGCCTATTTTACTGTATAATCAAGTTTACAGCGCTCTGAAACGACTGGTATTTTAAAATACAATCAATTCATTAGTATGATTTATGGTGTAAGTTTATAAGAAAAATTACTTGTGTTGCTTTCATTTAAAATTCTATCCTGTTTTAAATATTTACAGGAAATTTCAGCCGGATTACAGTACGCTTCGATCTTCAAAGAGAATTTGGACATTTCCTGTTGGACATATATATTCCAAGTATATTATTTGTTGTGACGTCGTGGTTGTCTTTCTGGGTCGAAATTCCAGCTGCCCCCGCTCGAGTGACCTTGAGCATGACCACGATGTTAACGTTGGTCACCAGTGAAAAAGCTATTCGAGAGAAACTGCCGAAAGTGTCTTACGTCCATGCCCTAGACGTATGGAATGTCGTTTGTACAGGTAAGTTTTCAAGTTGCCTTTTTCAATCATACGAAAAAAAATTCTATCATCACGTATATGATTAGCAATAATTTTAAAGCATTATCCGTTAATATAACCCACCCCCCGGTGGGGAAGTGGCTAGGGCATCGCCCAGCTACACCAAAGGTCCGGTGTTCGATCCCCGGGCTGGGCAAGGTTGATTCAGCCTTGCATCCCTTAAGTGGGTCGATAAAATGAGCACCAAGTTCGCTTGGGGACTAAACACCGGGGGGGGGGCGTCCTACGATAAGCTGATCACTTGACCAGGACATATGCTGATGCACCCCGGGGCCCATAGGTCAAGAAAGCAAAAAACGGACACTCCAGGTCGTGGCCCACTAGGACTGATGTGCCACTGAGTTTAGTTTAGTTATGATAGTAGAGAGCTCATAAGAATCCACTTCAACAACCTATCATATTGCTTTCCATTACTGGTGGCCACACGACGTCGTCTCCAAGTACAGAAGTGTTCACATCCAAACCATTACGAAATGTCTTCAGAACGAACATTGTATTTACCAACATTTTTTTTTTCCTTTTGATGATGACCAATAACATACCGTTTTCACCAGATTCTGCTGCGATCGATATGAAACTGTGCGCAGCTGATCAGATTTTTAAAAGTGTGTATCACAGTCAACAAATCATGAGGCATGGTTTCACACGGAGCGTCAATGATCCACGCGTGCGTGTCTGAAAACAGGCCCGTTATTTCTTGGAATCAGGGCAGGCACCAGAGCGTGTACAACCGCTGTGGCCTCAATAGGCGGCAGAATCTAGCTGTGGCAAAATTTTTAGAATTTAGGAAGGAGGAGGGCAGCAGAATTTTGGGGTCAGGAATTTGCACTGGTGGCAAAACGTCTAGCACCGGCCCTGTTTGGAATTTGTCATGTGGAAGTGTCATGTGTCTTACCACTTGTATCAGCTGCATTAGAGGACTGCGCTGTGTAATAACTGAGCTTTGTACCAGCTTCATAGCAAACAATTGTTAAACAAGACGTTCTTCAACATGCATTTTTTGACAATCTAGAACTGATGTTGACACTCTTCCAATTCAGGGCAGTTACCCAACTTCTCCTTTATAGTATATATTTGGGAGATGATATGCTCTTTGTACTTCATCTTGAAATACCGACTAGCCTTTTTGCATTACAGTTGGCACTCTGTGAATCAAGAGTAAGAGCTTTTCCAGCTCTGTCCCAGTTTTGAAAGAGAATTCCCCTGGAATTCCCTTGAGGATGGGTCTGAGAGTCTCCCTCCGTCTTCTTCTACCAAGAGCACTTTGATCTCGCCATTATTTTAAGCGTCCCCATGACGCAGAGGCACTTATATACTGCTTTACAAACGTCCATGCTTTCTCCAGGATTCAAGCCCCAGCTAAGACTAAGTCAGCCGGCTTTCCTACCATCAATACCAAAAAGCCATTTTGCAGTTATTCTCCATTAATAAATGGCTCTACTCTGAGACTGTAATAATGTCTTCCCTTATCTATTGCCCATACCGATTTTATTATTTGAGTCTCTAGCATTTTTAAAGTACATTAAATATTTGGAAATCTGCATATTAATTATATAAAGTTCTAGCTTTTTTCAGCTTTAGTTTATTCTGTTTCTTCATTTTGATTGCAATTTTTAGCACTTTAGTTAAATTTTGTTTTTAATTTAAATTTGAGTTTTAATTAGAATGCGTCTGGTACTTTTACAATTGGGAATAATTCTTTGTCCTCTGTTTAGTTGACACTTCAAAGTGTCAGTAAATTTTTGAATTAAAGTTTCATTTGAAGTTCAAAATTATTTGCTTTGTGGTATTAAATTCACCTTTTGGGAGATGGCTTTCTCGACTCGGTTTTCAGTTTTGCAAAACAGGCCAAACTGGCAACCCTACGCTTCTCAAATTCTAACGGTTATTTTCATTGTTTCGAACTGGTGTTTGAAAGGAAATTCTAGCAAAGTTTTGTGTAAAAAATTTTTATTTTCATTCTAAATTATTCTCAACTTTAAAAAATTCATTCACTGAAGGTATTTGATTTTTTCTACGTAGTATAAGTAAGTTTTGTGTTTTAGGAAAGATTCATTCTAAATTTTAGGCAAAATCTTCATTAATGATTTTACTTTGCATTTTTGCCAATTTTCCTTGCTTTGAGGAGCACCAGAGTTCTCGGTGAAGTTGTCAGGATTGAGTGTTCGATGCATATTCTTGGCAAACATGTTAGTGAATTTAACTGAGTCCTGATCTGGAACAGGGAGCTGAATGCAGCTATGTTCTGTGGTAGAAAACTGTGGTTAAAATCCTCTTTTATTAAACCACAATTATATACAGCCACTTCCCAACTCGGGAGGGATACTGAAAATAATGACCACCACTTGGGTCTAAACTGAACAATCAAATAATTTAAACTAAAGCTAAGTAGAAATTAAGTAGTCGTTGCTCACAGAGCTATAACGCAAGGTTGGCCTCTAAACTAAATGGTGCGTAGCAAGATTTAACTAATACTAACGCACTTGGAATTACTTCAATAAGTAATAGCGTAACAGCGCTACGGCTTAGAATTTAAATACTAGCTGGTCAGGCGAATGTTGAATAGAGTAACAGTGGTCTGAGACTAAAAGCTCTCTCACACTGAGAGGTGTGACCTACCATTCTACCTGTCGCTTAAATATAAATTTGGCTCCACTTCAAATTAGCATAAAGTTGAAACGCGCGCTTATTCTAACGGGAAGTTGAAATGAGAACAGATAGAAAAAGGCAAATTAAAATAAAACTTTGTTAGTTCTATTTAAACCGTAGGTAGGAACCTCTCAGTGTGAGAGAGCTTTTAGTCTCAGACCACTGTTACTCTATTCGACGTTCGCCTGATTAGCTAGTATTTAAATTAAGCCGTAGCGCTGTTACGCTATTACTTATATAAGTAATTATAATTGCGTTAGTATTAGTTAAATCTTTCTACGCACCATTTAGCATAGAGGCCCCTATCCTCGCGTTCATAGCTCTGTGAGCAACGACTACTTAATTTCTAATTAGTTTTAGTTTAAATTATCTGATTGTTCAGTTTAGACCCAAGTGCGGTCATCATTTTCTGTATCCCTCCCGAGTTGGGAAGTGGCTGTAAATAATTGTGGTTTAATAAAAGAGGATTTTAAATCCTTCTTGCGTATAGTTATTCTACCACTTAATCACAGTATTCTAGCACGGAACATAGCTGCATTCAGCTCCCTGTTCAAGATCAGGATTGTGTAAAATGTTTCACGACGATGTTCGCCAAGAATATGCACCGAACACTCAGTCCTGACATGTTAAGATTAAAAAATATATTAGAATATTACCTTCTGGATACAGAAAAGCAAGGATTTTCTTATAGAAGAGAAACTGAAATTGATTTCGATGTATCCTCCTCTTGACGACGTTATGTCGGAGTTAATTGGATTCCTCTTCTTTCATATTCTTTTTTACTTTATTTGGTTTTGGTTTTTCTTGTGATGGTTTATTTTAATTTTTCTTTTAACATTTACAGAATTCGAATTCTACGTTTATATGATTTTTTGAAATTTTTAATTGAATTTCAGTTTTTTTTTCCGTTTTTTGTTGGTTTTAAATTTCTGTCTTTCTTTCTTTATATATATATGTAATAATTAAGTTGCGCAGTTGTGAATCCGGTACTTCAACTTCTGGCTGTAGACATAGCTGGGTAGAGGCAGGCATAAAACGTTGATAAAACTGATTTGAAGAATCACCATCTTTATTTTGACACATTCCAAATCATCTCTTTGGCAAACAAATTACTTTTCAATCATTGTCGAATACAATATTTTTTTATGTAACAGGGAAAATGATACAACGTCATATTTTAGGCAGGCAAGCGTAGCGGCGCACAGTTGTTTGCAGGGCAGAAGCCAGGAAGAAAAGAAAGACGTCATTACTCGCGACGCAATATTTATGCTACGTAGATGCATACGTGAATCTAAGCCGTGATTGGTTAATTTTACTTTTAGTTACCTTTTTCAAGCAGTGTTATGTAATTTGGAAGGATCTCGAATTTGGCAGAACAGATGAATCTAGGCGGGAGAACACCAAATCTAGAATGTTAATTTTGAGGTCGCCAGTTATCTTTTTAAAGCAGTTATCGTATTTTGTTATATCTTACACACACACACACACACAGATATATATATATATATATAACAGGGTGTTTATAAAGTCCCGGACCCATTTTGATGTTCAATAACTCATAAAGTAATAAAGATAGATTAAAATTAATAACATAAATGGTTAGATAGACTCAAAAAGTTTCATGAACCTTGTCAATGAACTTCCACGTGTGCTCCCTTCGTCGCACGGAGAATATCAAGTCGATATTCAGTTTCACGCCAGGAACCGGCATAGAATATCAAGTCGATATTCAGTTTCACGCCAGGAACCGGCAAGCATGTCGGCATCCACAGAGGCCGTTGCCGTTGTCATTCTGGTTTTTAGGTCATCCATGTTCGACACTCTCCTCCTGTAAACGTTGTCCTTTACAAATCTCCAAAAGAAAAAGTTCAGCGGCGTTATATCGGGTGATCTGGGTGGCCAAGGAGCTGGACCTCCTCGCCCAATCCATCTTCCTGTAAAATGGTCATTCAAAGAACTACGAACGATGGTACCCCAATGAGGTGGTGCACCATCTTGTTGAAAAAAGACATGTGGCTGAAACTCTTCCAGTTGTGGAAGCACGAAGTTTTCCAACATGTCTAAGTATACGACTGATGAGACCGTCTTTTCTGTAAAAAAGAAAGGCCCAATGACTCGGTCGTGCATTAGTCCACACCACACATTAACCTTTGGGGAATCCCTTTGTGCCTCACGGTATTCATGGGAGTTTTCAGATCCCCATATGCGCACAATATGGCCATTCACAATGCCAAAAAGATGAAAGGATGCTTCATCGGAGAACATAATGCGCTTCAGAAATTCAGCATCATGTTCTATCCTCATTAGCATATCTGTTGCAAAGGCCATCCTCCTAGGCAGAGGCGGCTCGTAATAAGCACTGTGGAACTGCAGCACCCTCTGAATTTCCACTTATTATTATTTTTAGTATTTAATATAATGAGTCGTTTTTTCTTTAATTCTTTCTTTATACTTCTGCAATATATAAACCTTGAACTTAATGTCAGTAGCCATCCTCCAGTTTATACAAAAGGTACGAAAGTCTTTATTCCAGCGACGCGGTGTTTGGTTGATCTGCGCATGCGCACACATAAAGCAGCCCTCGAGCCACCCAGCGAGAAGAACACTGTCGCTCTTGCAGTGCCGTAATTCTGGAAACGTGATTACTTTTTACTTCGCGAGTGTGCTATTTTGTTGTTTTGCGCGTGCGCACTTAGGAAGCAGCGTACGAGGCCGAGAGGAAGAAGGCACCGTCGCTCTTGAAATGCCGAATCTGGAGTGTCGTTTGGAGGCGTTTCTTTTTTTTTTACTCCGCGTGTGCTGTGATTAAAAAATCATAGACCATATTCTTGGTTAGATTATTTTTCAGCTATTCTATCTGATTCATTTTTTTCGGTTCTTTTATTTTACAGAAAACTTTAACCATGTCCTTGCATCCTCAAGTAATAAATTCTGTGACTGTAAGTGAACTTCAAGAGCTTAAAAGTTAAAATTTTTTGTAGCAGCACCCCCACTAATTTTAGCTACGAGCTGCCACTGCTCCTAGGCCTATCGTCCGTTTCCAAAACTTTAACAATTTGAACTTTGTATGCATGCAGTCTTAATTTTTTCTTAATAACCTTGTACACCGTCGTAATTTCCAAAAACAAAAGAGAGAAAAATGCAATTAATAAGCAGGCGATATTTAGAAAAGTGCAGATATTTAGACTGGAAAATGAAATTATCTGAAATTAACCACACGCGCAGACGATATTTACAAAAGTAAAGATATTCAAACCTGAAAAGGAAAATATATAAGTTATTCCATCAATCAATGCCATAAGTTTGTTTATAACTTTATTATTTTATGAGTTATTAAACATCAAAATGGGTCCGGGACTTTATAAATACCCTGCATAACTTTTAACATATATATATAAACCAGTAGTTTATAATTATAAAAATTTTTATATAACATCTCCAAGGAACATAAACTCAATTAAAACCATTAATTATTACATGAAAAAATTTTTAAGTCCGTATTTTAATTAGTAAAGGCAGTCATCAACTGTAACTAAAAGCTTTTCTGTCATTACTGATGTTTTTTCTATAATACACATCTATTCAAATTTTAAGCTTATAACCGTAATATTCTTGTTTTGTAATGAAATCTTTTCGTGACTTTTTATGTACTTTCCACAGGATTTATTTTCGCCTCCTTGATTGAATATGCTCTTGTTAATTACATTTACCACAAGGACAAACGAAGGAGGAAAAGAGCCACCGGCATGAAAAGGGCAGAAAGTACAGCAACATTTTGCTCTATGGACAGCGACACTGGATCTACATTCCGAATTTTCGCGAAAAAGGTTATTGTCACTGTTTTTATTTGTTTTACCTTATCGGAACACTAATTTTCTTGATTGAAAAAAATAACTGATGCCAAAAAAGAAAAAAAAATTTAATTACAGAAAATATTCATTGCTTTTACTCATGAACTTGATGATTTCTTTTCATCTGATTCCGAAATGAAATGCGAAATTACTTCTAATACATTCACTAAGCTACTTCCTGAAAAGTACAGCTGGGCATATGACGTAGGAATTGCATGTATGAAGCAGAATGAGGCAGTAACAGACAATGCGTCATGAAATTGTTCATATCTGAAGCATCCTATGAACGTCTTCGATCCTTGTACGATGTCATTTTTAATTTTAGTTATAGTAGGTTTTAATGAATGAATTCAAATTTGGGAATGTAAGAAAGCAAAAAGAAAATAGTGGTTTGGTACGTTTTCCATCCTTTTTACGTATCAATTGATTCACTGTAAGACCAAAGAAATATATCTGATAAGTAGTTCCAATGTTTCAAATGTCAAAAATTTCATCAAGGTCAGAATTGATCCAGATACCTCCTTCCCACCCCCCGGCTCCATAACAACCAGTAATGAACAGAAGCAATCTTTACGTTACTGGAGAATGTCCGAAGCTACTGCTTCGGAGTAGGCTGCCGAAGCTTTCAATGACTTGTCTTCGTGATGTAAATAAAGGATAGAATCAGGGATCGTATGAGTTTCCATATCTAAAGTATTTAATTCAGGTGACCCAAAACTATGAAAGCTAAAGACCCGAAACTATGAAATTTCGGGTCTTAATCTTTTTTTTAATTTGTCTTTCTTCTTTAGTTTCGATTTAATTTGACTTCTCGGAAGTGGTATAAGATATTTCTCCCGCCTTCCCAGCATGCCTTCTTGGTATAGTGGTCAGCACGCTCGGCGCATGTTCGAGAGGTCTGTGGTTCGAGGCCTGGCAAGGGCATTGCTCATTTTTCATCTCCCCTGCTTCGAAATAAACCTAATGTCTGTACAGTGGCCCTTTAAAAGAGGGAGTATATATAAGTACTTCTCCCGCCTTCCTAGCATGCCTTCGTGGTGTAGTAGTCAACCGCTCGACGCATATTCGAGAGGTCCGTGGTTCCAGTCCTGGCAAGGGCATTGCTCATTTTTCATCTCTCCTGCTTCGAAATAAACCTAATGTAGCTACAGTGGAAAATCTATATCCTTAGATATAACCCGTTATTGTATTTGATGATGGCATTAGTTTTGTTAATAATCGGAGTGCGGTATCTCTTCTTGTAGTATCTGATTCCAACCCATACTTAGTAGAAGTAGTTAAAGTTTGAATTAGCTTTAGATTTAACTACCTATTTGTAGCATCTCAATTCGAAGAAACAGCATACGTGACTAGTATTTCTATCAATTATAAATGCAGATGTAAAAAAAAATCCAGAAATCCATCTGGCTTTCGGGAAAGAAAAGAACAAACCTTAATCCGTACTGCAAACTGTAATTCTTTTTAAAAGACTTTTTTTTGTTGTTGTTAAAGGAAGCTACGAATATGGATACGAATCATTAAATTCCTTATGTAGCCCCAGAAGGCGCCTTAATAAAACAGATAAGAAAAGCAGTGATCGTTAGTAGCTGTGACTGGGATGTGCTCGGAAGTCAGTGCAGCTCTAGTATCTAATACCATAGGAATGCCAAAATTAGTAAGTATTAACTCGAGAATGTCATGCTGTCTTCCTGGGTGAAACAGTATGTTGGTTCTTCATGCGCATAGACTGAGATGGGATTATTGAAGATGAAATCGTGTAAGATCTTGCCGTTTAAATTATTGTTTCTGCAACCCCAGCCAGTGTGCTTTGCAATTAGATCTTCGCCAACTATGATAGACATGCTGTTCGGGATAATGGAGGAGAGGACACCTTCAGTAAGCCTGTTGCCTGGAGGGTTGGTCACTTCAGTGAAGTCATCATGGGAAATTAAACAAGAGGAATAAACCTAAATTTCGAACTGTGAAAGAAGGAATCAAGCAAGTTTAATAAAAAAGATATATTAATAAATGTATATCAAATTCAATTAACGTGGAGGAGCTAAAATTTTGAGAGCTAATTTTTTAAAAACTACTTTTCGATTTTTACAAAACTTGGCACTTTGGCATAATTTGAGTCGTAGAATCGAAATATGGAAAAAAATTGGTATGTTATTTCAGAAAAAGTCCGATTTTGTGTCAAAATACCTATGTTAGAACAATGCTACATATAAATCTAATGCATATCCTAAGTTGCACTTTCGGGACATGAAAAACGTAATTTGAATTTCGTCAATCGGCCCAGTACAACGGGAGATACAGAACTGTCCCATTTTTTGAGGGGCAGTGTACATCTGTCCAATGTCCTATAATGGGCCAACTGTCCATCTGTCCTATAATGGGCCAACATTCAACTATTCAAACGGAGAAGCCAGTTATGAAATGACGAGCTGCCGATCCAGCCTCTCTTATGGTGAGCGTAGATGCAAGGTAAAGTACTGTTCATGTTCTTGAAACAACATGGTTCCTGAGACTTGTATATCACCCATAGATGGCGTTTATCACTCGCTCCATTTATGAGAAATTCGTCTCTATCAAGATATCCGTCACAGAATTCATTCCTCATCATCTTTACCAGTTTCTTACACAATATGCTTGCAGTTTCTTACACAATGTGCAATCTGATTCCAATCCATACTTAGTAGAAAATACTTAGTCCATAGTTAGTAGATCCAGAAAGCGAAAGCAGATGTCTTCTTCTGTCACTCATGCTGGAACTTGAAGTTTCTCATTAGTATTAACCCAAGCGTTAGATTCCTCGCAGTTCGTGATAGTTGATGGCTTAATTAATGAGGTAGGTTCGACAATTCGATAATGACATCCGAATGATAACATTAACCGAGATCATGTTAAGCGCTGCCTATTGTACTTTAAAACTGAGTTTAAGGCAAAAAATATCGGCTTAAGGTTAAACCGCCCTGCTAAAAATGCCCCGTAGAAACCCATAAAATTTTTTACGGGGAATTGGCCTACGGGTACCCGTACAGTTCTGCGGGTACCCGTAGGGCCAAATCCCCGTAAAAACCAATAGAAAGAAACCCGTACAGCTGTACGGGTACCCGTAGGCCAAATCCCCGTACAAACCCGTACAGCTGTACGGATACCCGTAGGCCAAATCCCCGTACAAACCCATAGAAGGAAATCCGTACAGCTGTATGGGTACCCGTAGGCCAAATCCCCGTAAAAACCCATACAACTGTACAGGTACCAGTAGGCCAAAGCACCATAAAAAGAAACCTGTAGAACATACGTGTACTATAAACAAAATCCCTGTAAAAACCATATCCAGAAACCAGAATTTTATGCGTATCCACAGGCCAAATCTCCATTCAAAAATGGATATTCCGTAGGTCTATTCCAGATAAAAACCAGTACACAAAAACTCAAACCTATGCGGATATCTACGGGCCAAATCTCTGTAAAAGCCGGTACACAAAAATCTACAGACTAATACAGGTACCCATTGGGAAAATCACTGCACAAAACAGTAGACGAAAACCCATAAACAAGACCAATAGAATTATACCATAGTGCACTATCCATGCATAGAACGGGTATTCATATGAAGAATCCCTATAAAAAACAATATACAAAAATAGAACTGTAGATCAAATTTCCATAAAAACTAATGATTATAAGCATAAACCAGCAATACAAAATTAGCAGTGATAAAATATACAGACCTAAATAGGGGGGAGACACACAGAGTAATTTTAAACAAAATTCAATACGAAGAAACTTTAACAAATTTTATAAATATCTAGAAGCCTACAAGCCCCTGTCCTTCTCTATGCATATCAGTACCTATAAACATATAACAAAATATTTATATAAATTCTCTTTACAAAATTTTAAACTTCCTTTATATAATTTTGAAACTAATAGAAAAATAATAATCAAAGTCATGATTCACAACCATCGAATGATATATGTACATATATTTGATGGTTGCGATCATGACTTTGATTATAAATATGTACACATAATAGTGTATCTCATTGCATATATATGTATTACAGTGTATTTCAAGCTTTAATTACGGCAACAGAACAACAACCGGGAAAAAACGCATGAGAAAAATGGCGAAGTTGCTAAAGAACTAAAGGAAATGCTATAAGAATGGTTGTTGTGATGGTTGCCAAAATTTGGCGGAGTCTGAAAATTTTGAGGTTTTGCACTAATATGTAAATACCGAAAACTAAAACAGTAAAATACCCAATAAACTATAAACAACTATTATAAACTAATAATAAATTTCTGCGGTACTACTCGCAATCATTTTTCTAACCAGGATTCTTTTTTTCCAGGGTGAAAGTCATCAAGGCGAACCAGGTATGCCCAACAAGAAAGCTGCGTCATTCGCGTCTTTGTCCGATATGCAAAGTGTGCACCAAATGGAATGCGGTTGGCCTTTGGACGAGTTCAAAATGACGCCTCAGGATATTGCCAACAGCATTGACAGAAAATGTCGATGCATATTTCCCACCGGTTTCTTGATCTTTAACGTTATTTATTGGCTAGTTCTTTGGTTGTGAAGAAAAAATCAAAATCATTGCAAAAGGTTAAGGAAGCAAAAGCAAAACAGATTCTATGTACATTCCATCACCAAGAAGGAGCGCAATTAGCCAAGAGAAAAACTCAGCACGTATTTAACTGTATTTATTATATACATCCTTAGTCAACAAAGAAAGATCTGTGCAGTTTTATAATGAAACAATAGTGAAGTAATGTGCTGTTTTATTTGATAAATAAAGTTTCACTGTTTTTAAAAACTGTAAAACTTGAATACTTTAGTCTTTAAACGAAATTTTAGTTTATTTTGAGCCTGCCCAGACGAATGCGTAATTCCGGCAAATCAGGGGATTATTTTCTGAAATTCTCTGCTTCTAATTTCCACTTTAGCTGTTTAAATATATCAGGGTTCACTGCAGAGAACAAATGTAAAAGCTTATACGAGGGTCAGTCAAAAAGTTAGTTGCACTGCCTAGGAAAACAAAACAGGAGCAAAATTTTACAATAACTTTATTTATATCTTAAAGTTCCATTCAAAATCTACTTTTCAACGTAATTACCTCCCTTATTTAAGCATTTGTCGAGACGTGATACAAGTTTTTCGGTGCCTTCTGCAAAGAAATCCCGTTCAATGTCCGATAACCATTGTTGGGCTGGAGCTTTCACTTCGGCATCCAAATGGTATCGTCGCTTTGAAAGTTCTTGTTTCGTGGGACCAAACACATGGAAGTCAGGAGGTGAAAGGTCTGGGCTATAAGGAAGGTGATTCTACACTTTCCACCTAAACATTTCCAGAAGGTCACACGTTTGCTTTGCTGCATGCGGTCTTGCATTGTCATGCAGGAGCACATCTTGCACCATTTCGCGATAGCTTGACGTGACATTGCATTTTCACCATACACTTCATGCAACTGCCCATAAATTTCAGCGCAGTTGCATCTTTTTGCCCACAAAAAACGAATCACTGCACGCATTTCCAATTTGGACGCTATTTGCAGCCGTCGAGACATGTTTGCGACTGATTATCAAAAATACTAAACTTGCCTCGAAGAAGCCGCTACGTCACGCGATAAAGGTACATGTCTGAAGGGTCGCCACACAGTGTCACCCAAATAGTCTTAGACGGAACATATTTACGCAGTAGTGCAACAAACTTTCTGACTGACCTACGTAGTTAGATATGATAGATACTAAATTTTGTAATTTTTTGGTGAGAAATTTATGGAGAAATTTAAAAATTTATGTTTGCGCATTTTTTTCAGCTTACGCCAAGAATAATTGGCGAACTTCTTAATTCGTAGCAACCTATTTTCCTTTCCTTTTTTTTCATTGTTCACGAGTGGAGAAAAAGTCGTCGTTCATACTTTCGAATAATCAAATTCGCTGAAACAACCTTGTATTTGGCGTACATTTACTAAATTATTTTATTATTAGTTTATAGTTTTTAATAATAGTTAATATAGTTTATAATTTAGGGAATTTAATTGTCACATTGGCGTGTTTCTCTTCTATTCTACTTTCGAATAAGTTTAACAAAATGCGTAAACCGTATTTTCGTTTTTATCGCTTATAATTAATACGCCAAATTTCAAAACGCGCCAAAATGTAAATTCACGTATATCTTAGGAAATTTTGAATAAAAAGCTATAATTTTTTGTATTCTTAGAAACACATCTACTTTAAGATGGCGTCAAAAATTTTATAGGTTATACTTCAAAATATTTTTCGGAAAATTTATAAAAATTGTTTAAAAATACAAAATTTAAAAATAAATCATAAAAAATAGGCGAATTTTATTTGGAATGAACCTAAATTTCGAAATTAATAAATATATATCAAATTAAATTAACATGAAGGATCTAATATTTTGAGAGCTAATTTTTTAAAAACTACTCTTGCGATTTTTACAAAACGTGGCAATTTGGCATAATCTGAGTCGTAGAATCGAAACATGGAAAAAAATTGGCATGCCATTTCAGAAAAAGTCCGATTTTGTGTCAAAATACCTATGTTAGAATAATGCTACATATAAATATAATACATATCCTAAGTCGCGCTTTCGAGACGTGAAAAACGCAAGTGGAATTTCGTCAATCGGCCCAGTAGAACGGGAGATACGCAACTATCCGAATATTTTTTCCCCCCGCAGGATACCGTGACGCTATTCGAAAGCATTTTTTATGGGCTGTAGTTTTGTTAAAAAGTATCCGATTTTAATGCGGTTTGCTGCAAAAGATTCAGGAAGAAGGAGAATTTAGTGATCAGTTCCTTTTTTTGATGTGCAACCCCGAAAAAAAAGAAGAAATAACGAAAACCGCGAAATGCTATAGAAGGAGGAATGGCTTGCGCCTATAAAATTTTGTTAGAAACATTGATTGTCATGGAGCATACTAAACGTGACTAGAAAAGGTTTGTAAAGGTTGTAAAGGTTTCTAATCACTTACCCTAGAGTAGGTGTTGAAAATAAGCACCCTCGTGGCGTAAGCATAACCGAACTTGCAGTTCCATGTTGGCTGCAACATTTCGCAATTTGTTGGCAGTCGTATTTGCAGTTTTCCTAGAAGTGTTAGCCTTTAATTCTTCCAGAGTCTGTGGTTTATCGCAACAGGCATGACCCTTCAGAAAACGCTTTCCGATATGCTCGTTGGGTTTGAACAATGGACTCTGTTTTCCTGTATGTCTTCAGTATGAACACACGTGCCACCAACAGATACAATATGGTTACCGATTTCAGTTTACCCAACAACAAAAACCACACGCAACACACAACACTCAACTAACCTGGGAAGCGTGTGCTGACTCATTGCGCTGTCTTGGCAGATCACGTGTTTCGTGGAGGTGATGTGAGTTACATCTATTGGCGAAACATCAAACTGTTCTGACTTCAACAGTATGCAGTCCCTCTTGTATGGAAATTCGCCGAATGCCGGGGTGTTCGTTATTTCTTATTTATTCTTTTTTTTAGCGTTGCACATCAAAAAACGGGACGGACCACTAAAGTTTCATCCTTCTTGAATCATTTGCCGTAAACCGCATTAAAATCGCATACTTTTTAACTAAACTACAGCTCAGTGAAATAGGTCAGTTCTAAAAGTATCACCCTGTATTAGTGCAGAGAATAATTGCTTTGTTATGCATTTACTTTGGATAGAAGATCATCCTCCTTTGCTTGCTAATTTACTATTGAAGAGGCCCAAAATAACAGTGAAATGTCGAAAATCATAATCTACACTCATTTCCAAAAGTTAAGCACGAAGATGCAAAATGCAAAAAAATCAACAAATACTGCTTTCACTGACACAAATTTCGGCAGGAAAGTAGCATATATATTTATGCATAAAACAAAATCAATAATTATATACAGAAATGAAAACAAAATTAAATTTTTGTAAGTTATCAGATAATGACATACTGGAGACTTAAACAGAATTATGTATAAAGTGAAAATGAACAGCATAAAATGAAAAAAAGGGCATTAATAGGGCATGTGATCCCCTCTCACCTGTATACAAAGTTCACACCTTGTGACCATGCTTTCAATTAAGTAGTCAACCACCACAGAGTTAGGCAATCGCCGTTCTTCTTGTAGAGCAGTTTCCAGCTCAATAAGAGTGGCTGGAGGTGGGAAACCTGAAGAAACAGCACGGCCGAGAGCATCTCAAAGATTCTCAATGGGATTAAGGTCGGGCGAATATGCTGGCCGCGCCATACGCGCAATCCCTTCACTCTCCAGGTAGTCATCGACGATGTCAGCTCTATGGAGACGTGCGTTATCGTCCATTAAAACAAAAGTAGGGCCGACTGCTGCAGCGTACAATCTCACAATGGGTTCTAGGACTTCAACTCGATACCGGACAGGCGCCAAAGAACCCCGTTTGAAGATGTGCAGGTCGGTGCGGTATCCCAACGAAATCCCTGCCCACACCATAATGCTTCCGCCTCGGAATGCGTGATGTTCGGTGATGTTTTGGCACTTATTGCGTGTTCGGTGTTCATGCCATATCCTTATACGCTTGTCATCTGGCTCCAGAGCAATCTTAACTCATCAGTCAACATGGCATTGCCCCAGTCAGACACGTTCCAATTTAAATGTTCCCGGCACCACTGTAATCGTGCCCCTCTTGATTAGACGGATAGAGGAACACAAACTCGAGGTACTCGGGCGTACAGTCCATTCATATGTAATCTTCGGCGTACAGTAACTGCAGATATCGCCTTACCAATGGACGCTGTAACCACAGATGTCACACGTGTGGAGGTCGCTCTGCGATTCCGCTTAGGTACAATAGCAATATATCGATTTTCCGTGGGGGTTGTAACCCTTCTGCGACCGGCTACGGGCCTTCGGACAACTGCCTGTGTGGTTTGGAATTGTTTTCACAAACGTGAAATTGCAGAATGATTAACGGCGAAGAAAACAGCAACATCTGTGATCGAATGTCCTGCTTCAATGCGCCCCACAGCACGCCAGCGCTCAGAATCTTCCATTCGTCTTTTGGAAGTCATAGAATACGTATGTCTTTAAAACAAATTGTACTAAGTTTTAAACACCTTCTATTACAATCAACTTCTGTGACCCTTCATAAAGCTGGCTTCTTATAAGACTGCCTTTTTTGCATATTTCTTGACATGAAAGCCCGATTGGCTGTTACCTAACATATTTGCACACTTCCATCTACCTCTGCAGCGAATTGCATCCTCTTCAATTGTGATTGGCTTCCGGAAATTAGCGTTTTCCTTTCCGTGCTTAACTTTTGGAAGTGAGTGTATGTATGAAAAATACGAGGATGTGTTCAAAAGTTACCTGAAGCAAGGAATTATAGAGGAAGTCCGAGATGAAATAAAGGTGTTCCGGTACATTTTTTACCACATTTTCCAGTCATCAAAGAAAGCAGTACGACTAAAATAAGGCCAGTTTCTGATGCAATCGCTAAGGTGAAAGAATTACCTAGTTTTAATGACTGCCTAGACAAAGAACAAATGTTATTGACTGCATGCATTTTGATACTTTTCTTTGCTGAAATACTGAAAACATAGGCGTTATTGTTGACATGCGTAGAGTTTTCCTACAAATAAGTATTTCACCAGCTGATAGAGGTTATCTACATTTTTTATGGCATTGCAGCTGTGGGGAATTGAATATAGACATCGTCGAATGGTATTTTCAATTTCATGCAACCCATTCCTTTTAAGTTCTACCCTTCACTAGCATCTGCAAACTGGCCTAAACGAAATATGATCTAGTAATTCGACATATCCACAAAGTATTATTCAAAAGCTTACGTTTTTATATTGACAGTTGTGTTACTAGTATTGAGGGCGAGTCAGATCTGAATAAAAGGTTTAAATGAAGTAATGGCAGAGGGAAAATATGAACTTAAAAGGTGGGAGCCCACAGATCCCAATGCTCTTTACTAAGCTGAGACGTATTGGGATTGGTTTGGCTGACAATCTACGTATAAATGCATGCAAACAACTTGAAAGAGTTGTGTCTAGAGAAAATTACTGAAAGAACAACTCCTTGTAATGGGCATTTCGACTTCAGAAAGATTTAAGAAGCTGAAAACAAAGTCATCGACTTAATTCAAAATAAATGGTTTTAAAATGCACAAGATACGAGCTTCAAAGATTTGAGGGCTTCAAAGGCCGAAAATGGTATTATCAGGCTAAAAACCAAATTAGCAAATCGACAGGTTAGAATCCGATCTTTTGCAAACAGAAGTATCCTGGTTAGGAATCAAGTTTGCGTTTGTTCAACTTGTATTATGAGACACACACTTAGTTTGTAAAGTGGTTGCATTTCCTTGCAATACTGGAACCCTCTGCTTAGGCTTTACGCCAGCTTCTCCCATCTCTGCATCACATGAATTCTTAGATGCTTAATACTTGTTAAATGCCACTTCACTATCGCTTTCTACCAACTTAACAATTCCATTTTCCTTTTCTTCCATCTCTATTTCAGGTACCTGAGAATCAGGAATTTTATTTCCATGAATTATTTCTTCACCTTTTCAAATGCTTTACTAGCCACTTCTTTTAATTCTTCATCTTTAAATACAGAATTATTACTTTCTTCCATTTTTCCTTCAGGCACTTGAGAATCAAAAACTTCTTTCCCGTCTTCCATTTCTTCATCTTTTCGCTCTTTTTCTTTAATTTCGTTAGAAGTTTCATTCTTCGTTTCTTGATCTTTCTCATACACTTCACCAGTTACTTTCTCCATTTCTGCATCCTTTGATTCTTCAAATGTCACAGCTTTCATTTCCATATCTTCTATTTTGGCTCCAATTTTTCTTTGTTCCACGATGTTTCTTTGTTCCGTTTGTTCAAGTTCCACGATGTCGCTTCTAATCTTGTTTTCCTCCACTTCCATCCATTGGAGTTGCTCTTGTAAGTTTTCTTGACGGCTTTTATTTCTCCTTGACTCAATTTTACTTCGCTCTTCATCTGCTCCTGTCTGGCTTTCATCTCTTCTTGTCCGGCCTTTACAGCTGCTAACAAATCCATCAAAGCCTTCATTTCATCCGTAATGGCTTTCTCCTGTAAGCGGGACACTGGCATTCACTCACAAATCCCACTTCTAACACCAGTTGTTGCGTTCTACGTGTCCGCGGATTTGGAGTAATTGATGATAACACTTGAGAAAGAATCAAAACACAATTTATTGCTCAGTATTACACAGTACAGTTCCAAAGATACGTTTACAATCGTCGAAAAGCTACGATTAACGCGCTGAAACAATCAGCTTTCAGGTTATAACGATGCAGACAGCTTAACGGCAAAGCACTAAAGTACTACTCCCGACTCGGTGGATTGCTACAAAACTAATCTCTGAACTCAAGATACTACTTCTGAAGTCAAGATACTACAACGCCACAACCAGGCAGGGCGTATATAGCTTCGAGAATATTCTCCGAAAAACCGCTAAGAATGCTTTCTAGAATGTTCTCGCTCCGTCTATGGCATATCGCCAAATGGGTGATTTCGCGCCAGAGCTGGCAACCCTGCTTTTCCTTACCGCTTTCTAGCAACCTTAACCCCTCTTTGCGTGGAAGCTATCTTACTGCAGCGATGTTTAATGTTCCTAATTATACATCTCATGATTGAAATGCATTTCCATTTTAAATCAAGCAGACTTAAAAGTAGAAAAGGTATTCTTAAGAGCTCTCTTAATGCTTTTAAATCGCTTAGCGTGCTAGGGCAACACGCTGACACATAGAAGACAGAAGAATTTTATTTCAGGCAATGGCAATATTATGTGTTGCACTGCTTGAAACAAAATACTTTTTTGCATGAAATAAAATACTTTTTAATTACCGGCGTTAGTTAAAGAAAAAAGAAAGACTAATAGCTTACATTTTGCTAAATAGAAAGTCTTGTGCGTTGAAGAAAAATGTTTTATTTCAAACCGTGGAGGTTAGAATAGATGGAGCAAGCCTTCTCCGTATGTCCCGTGCAATGAAAATGGAGCCATGAAACGTTACGGTATGACGTCACCTCTTATCATGGCCGCTACCATAAGCGGACTTTGTTTACATTCTAATCAGCTTTGTTTGCATGTTAGCTATATGCACTGAACGTTTATAAATCTCCAGCTCTAATTTTAATATTTAACATAAAAGATTTCTACTTAACATATAGAAAAGTCACAAGAATTGCAAACAACTCTTTCAAATTTATTAAAATCTAGGTACATGAAAATGTGTAAATGGTAACTATAACACATGTACACATGGTAAAACCAGGAAGATCACTGGAAGTTTTAAAGTTATTATATGCAAATTATGCCTGAAAGCACTTTTCTGAGCCTGCGGACTTTCAAATTCAATGTAATTTTTTAACAATATGTTTCCTAGTCTTATCGGTACGCTGTATGGCAGCTTAGAATAGATGGTGGAAGCATGACGTCACAAAACTGTATTTGAAAGCAAATATCAACGTCCGCAGGTTCGGAAAAGAGTTTTTAGGCATAATTTACATAAAATGCAGTGACCTTTCGGGTTTTCTATTCAAAATGTTCAATGAGGAGCCTAATTAGCGGGGGTAATTAAAAATGCTTCAATACTTCTTATCACTGCGAATTCTTTGTGACAGGTTGCGATTCGAAAGCGACGGGTGTGAGGGGGCAGCTGGTATCCGGTCGACCGTTGGGTTGGCGAAAAGGTCAAAGTTCACGGATTTACACGTGGAAAATCATTTAAAAATTAATAACTTGACTTCTAATTTTTTCAAATATAATGACACAAAAATGAAAAGGGAACTCGGATACATTTATCGAGAGCCACAAATAATCCTTCAAAGAGCCGCAGGTTGGCCACCCCTGCTCTATGGCATTAGATGAAAGTCCCAATGTGTCGCTGCATGAATGTTGCAGTGTCACTTCACAACACTATCACATTGTAACTTAACAACGACGTTACAGCCTGATTGCGTATCGACGTCACAGTGTAACTTCACAACAGTGTCTTCACATCAGCGTCGCAATGTGACATCACAAAAAGCGGGCATTAAACCATACCTAGAGCTACTAGAGATACAGGTTCCGTTCCGTTCCGTGCAGGTATGGCCGAAATATCGCGCGAAACGCGATCTGTCCGGCTCAGGAAAATAAAGCCCAGAGGGCACATGACTTTGTAACTGCGACAGGTAACGAAAGGTCTTCGGTGAAAAACAGGGGGCGAACAGGACGCACAAAACCAGAGAGGCAAACAGCAGAAGAGCGGAATGCGCAAGACACAGGAGCCGTGAGGATAGCTGTATAACGAATAACGAGTATATACAAGTTGAAAAACAGCGACAACTAAGCTGTAGGGGATTTAGTCATCGAATTAGTGTAGGTAGAAAGTACAATCTAAAGTAAAGGGGTAAGAAAGACGTAAGCAAACATTAAAGTGAGAAAAAGCGAAAAACACTAGCAATCTGTGTAACTAAGACAGTTAGGTTGGGAAGTTTAAGTCCCTAGTGAGGTGGGCCGCATAAGGTCTAATCAGTGAGCCTCTTCCAGTATCATGTAATTCAAAACATTTAAATCTGACATATGGCTACAGTCCTGTGCTTTCTCATAAAAGTTTTTGTTCAATTTATGCAGGTGACTTTCAACTGTGTCGATCTTCAGATCTGTGTGCAACGTATGATTTGATACATAGAAGTGGGCATTAGTAATCATACGCAGTAATTTATTTTGTACAATCTGTAGCTTCTTAATATCCTTATGATGGGCTGAAGCCCAGGCGGGTGACGCGTAGGTGAAGATGGGTCGGATGATAGAATAGTCTGATGCTTCAAATCAAGCATAGAAGAAGATGATAAAAGAGGAGTGAGATTTTGGATGATTCCTATTGTTCTGCCTCTGATGTGGTTAATATGGTCGCTCCATTGAAAATTTGAATTATATTTAAGTCCTAAATAAGTGGCACTTTTCACTAGCGGAACCTCAGTCCCGAATAGTTTTAGTTTTTCCCTGATTGGAGTGTTCTTTTTCTTCTTTTTGAAGATCATCAGCTTTGATTTGTCCGCATTGGTTTTTATTCGCCATTGGGCGCACCAAAGTTCAAGTTTAGGCATGAATTTCTGAAGTTTAGATA
>KK118285.1:103805-135319 GCA_000611955.2 Stegodyphus mimosarum | reverse complement strand
CAATTGATCTGCTAAACATTCAGCCTTCTCAGTTTCAGTGTAGTAGATCCTGCTAGGGCCGTTAAGGGGCGGAATGTTGTTGTGGCATTTCTTGTGCCTTTTAACTGCTTTCCAGATAGAGTTGTCCTCCCTGGAAAGTGTTTCAAGATATCCAGTCCAGCGGAGTTGTGCATAATAATTAGTGCGAGACTTGACTGTGTCACAGAGACGATTGAAGATAGTTTTATCAGTACGGTTTCGGGATCTCTGAAACTGCCTCCTGGCAGCGTTCCTCTTTTGAATAAGGTCTCCGAGCTCCCTGCTCCTAACAATCTTGTGCTCTTTTATTTCCCCTTGAGCAGTTTTGTGGGCACGTTGAATATTGTCAGTGAAGGCCTTGACTAAGCTGTCAATGTCATTCCTCGATTGTACCGTTGGCATAGTGTACTGAATGTTGTTCAGAGCTTTGGCAAAGGCTTGCCAGTTGGTTTTGAAGGCTCTATTGACTGGTGTGGTATAGCTACTAATGTCCAGGATCAGTCTGACCGGATTTCGAGTACTTGTAGCTGAGCGTGAAGGCTTACAGATGAAGAAAACAAAACATGATCTTGAAGAATTTCAAGTCTTTCTTTTCAAACATATAAAATCATCTCCATAGATGTTTATCCAATCATAATGAAATCCGATACATTTCTACGATGCAATCATAACGAAAAATGATAAACTCTTATTTACATTGCTTCTCAGAATTAAGATGCAGATTTACTTTAGAGGGGAAAGCAAAGGGAGGAGTTATTAGCAAGGTGGAAGCTAACAGAAGGGAATGACGTAATTAGCTTGCCAGAGTATTTATACCAGAGTAGGTGTGATTCTAGAGACAAGCTATGATTGGCTAATACTAGTTTTGGTTTGTGCTTTTCAAGCCGCGTTACGTAACGTCGAAAGATCTCGAATTCGGGAGACAGATGAATTAAGGGGGAGATCCACATATTTAGAATGTTAATTTTGAGATCGCCAAATAGTTTTTAAACCAGCTATCGTATTTTCTTTATCTTACGTCTTTATATCTAAATTAAAAAGAAAATGTTGAATTGAAAAACTGTATTTCCTTCTTTAGGAAAGCCTTAACCAATTTCTTCTCCAGTAAAGGAATTACCAAATGAAGCACAGTTAAATTTAATGAATCTTTGAGTAAGTAAACTAAACGGAAAATTATACAAAATAAAACAAAATGACTAGTTTAATCTCCTCTGTTTAACGCTTCAAACAGAACTTGTCAAGTTAAAAGTGTTTTGAAGCCTTAAAGCAAGTTGGTTAATGAGTTCCGAATACATGCTTCGTTCCTCTGAATCATTTGAGACTCAAAACTGCTTTATTACAATCAAATCTTGACTTTAAAACGACATTTTAGTGTTTGTCAAATGTTCATATCTTTTCCCTACGTGTATTCGGACACACATTAGACAAAAATAATATATAAAAATTTAAAAAAAACCTAAAAATAAAAACATAAAAATTAAAAAACAATTTTTTAGAAAAAACCTGAAAAGTCGAAAATGCTAAAAAATCAAAAATGCTTAAAAACCTAATGAGGCCAGAAAAACTAATTACACAAATCATTTATATCAAAGGGGAAAAGGTCAAGAATTAAAGAAACAAATTTTTTCGAAATTAAAAAAAAACTTATTTGGTTGCGTTATTTAAAGCCTAAACAAGGGCGAACTCAGCGAGAGCATAAAAAACCTTAACGAACCCTTTTGGGCGACCGTTAAAATCTGAAACTTTTAAGATTCTATTATTATTATTATTATTCATTTGTTGCGAAATATTTTTATAATTTTTAAATTTTTATGTTTCTATATTTTAAGCCTATTTTTTCCATTTTAATTGCATTTTATAGGGCCATTTTTAAATGCATTTTCAGTGAATTTTTAGGTCATTAAAATCCGGGCCCTGCTTTTAACAAAGAAATACTACACTGAAAAGTAATCAGTTTCGAATGATATTTAAATTTTCGGTACAAATTTCAACAGTACTTACCTTCGTTCAAAAGGAAACAAACCTTAGTCCATCGAACAAAAATATTTTCCTTCATTGTTCTTCAACTAAAATCCCAAGATAAAAATGAAGTTCTTCTGTATATTTATAATTCACTTGTCAGTTTCACGAATATTTTTCCTTATTATTTCATTTACAATACTTAATTTCATACAATTTTCGTTTCACTTTCTTCACTGTATTATTACGTGCACGTGCAACTTCTACCGTGAAAATAATCCTGAAACTAATTGCAGATTTTCATGTCGTAGCTGAGACTGAGCATTTGAGGAACTTTTTGACGTTTATGTTAAGTGAGAGAATAAAGAAGAACTTGTTTTTATTGCATATTTTTATGTTCCTCTTAAAAAGCACTCGTGGAAATTGTTATGTGATTAGATACTCATTTAGTTTAATTGCACTTATTTCCTTGTTTGTGTTTGCTACCCAATAATGGATGTAAAGGCAAAAGTAGAAGAAGTAGAAGTTTCTAAATTTCTAAAGTTGTAGAAGTTTCTAAATAGCATTTACAAGCAAACTTTGTAAGACGCGAATGAATCGATAATATTATTAAAACATTATTAGCCCAAACGGCGTTAGCCCAGAAGGTCTATTAATTTCGTTTCGGCATTTTGCGTCGAAAACTTTAAAAGTCTGAATCACTTGTCAAATTGTTGCCACCAAATATTTTAACCCTCTGTTATATTTAAAGAAATTAAATAATGAAGAATCTGCATAAATGTATGTATATTTCTCCAAATGTGATAAAACAACGGTACCTAGAGCCACCAAAGTTTGAATAACGTACGTCTCCACCCGAATATGGACATGCGGAAGCCCGAATTTGGAATTTGTTTTATTATCTATTTCATATTTTGTAAAGCATTTATGAGTTTTTGATTAAGAAACGCAACGATTTCAAAACGGACAATGGCAACACTGCACGAAAAAAAGAAAAGCATTTTTATCTCCAGCGCGCGAGACTGTGTATCGGGAATTCTAAAAATATGCTCTTTTTACATTATTTTGTGATACTGCTGCTGAATTGAATTTTATGGCTTAAGTGAGAAGAACATGATATTTAATAAATAAAGAAAACACAAAACTTTAAAAAAACAAGAATCTGAAAGCTTTCGTTTCCCTCCTCCCTTTCTATTTTCATGACTACCCGCTTAGACGGTCAGTTGTCTTAAATACACTGTTTTCCAAAAGTGAAGCAACAAAGGGAAGACTGGATAATAACTCAAAAAGTGTGCAAGCAAAATGGACGAAACTTGATGAAAATACTTATTAAACAGTTATTTTAAGTTATGCTTCTTTCCTATCAATTCTAGTTTCAGCTTACAATTTCCTTCCAGAATGTTATTCCAGAAGCGCAGTGAGTGTAAATGACTAAAGAGTAGTATTTAAGTCGATGTTTCACCTACTTCGAGAGAGAGAGTGTGGTTTACTGACTAGCAAGCGTTTGCCTTTTGTCTACGTCTCTCTTAGATATTGCTACGCTCGGCCATACTTTAGGCCCTTGCTTGACTTCGCAGATTTAACTAAGATTTAGGGGCCAACTACTTAGAATCCTGATAGCTTCGGCTATATCATCAGTTAGTTTTAGTTAAGCTTAGTTAAGTTTAATTTCATAATTATTTAAGTTCAAGTCCAAGTGGAGACTTTGTGTACGTTCCGTGTTGGGAACTGATTGTAATTATTCTGAGAAATAAAGGGTAGTTAACCCTTCTTAAATCTTACGTGTTTAGTGTTTTGTGGAGTTCAAGGTTTTGAACACTGAATTAAATAAGTCAGAACCCCACAATACTTTGTGTAACTTAAACGTAGACGAAAATGTTATACGGCATATTTACGTTTTATGATATCATCAGAAACATAAAATATCCTGAATTCGCACAAACAAATTAAATACAAAAAAACTTCAATGGTCAGTATGACCACACCAGCAATAGAGGCCTGACAACCATGTCTCATACTGTTTATGACAACGTCAGTGAGCTTCATGCGTAGCTATTGATCAAATAAAGCAATTCTAACGGCATCTAAAATTAGAAGAGGAGGCCGGAAGCCAGCAAATCCCCTCCCAAGAGCGTCCCGCACATGCGCAATGGGATTAAGGTATGGAAAACGCGCTGGCCTTTCAATTTGGACTGTAGTTTCACCATCAAGAAACTGGAGCACGAGGAGATCAGGGGGAAAGATGGTATTATCTTCTGCGAAATCTATTACTATCCCATACATGCTCAGTGGGATTAAGGCACAAAAAGCGTGCTGGCCTCTCCATTTAGTATACAGCTTCTTCCTCAAGAAATTGGAGCACGAGGACAGCAGTGGGAGAGAGGGTATTATCTTCTTGCAATATGAAGGTTTCGAGAAACGTAGAAGCATACAGGCGTACAGTATGTCGTTACTATACCTCTGAGCATTCAGAGTTCCATGTCGCAACACATACAGGTACACGCGCCCACCGAAAGATACTGCAGTCCATACAAGAGCATTACCTCCTGCACAGGTATTCCTTTCCTGCGTGTTAGACGGAAGATGTGGAGTGCTTATATGTAAACACGTCAAGAATGACTCCGTAAAGTAAAGCAGACTTATCAGTGAACAGAACAGAACTCCAGTAATTTTTAGTCCAGTTTACATGAGTACGTGTTCAACTAGAACACCCTTTCCAGTGCCGGGAGGTAAGCGGGACATAAAATGCCCATCTAGCATACAGACCTGTTTTCATACAGTCTTCTGCATACTCTCGTGGCTGAAACTGTCCTTCCTTTAGCAGAAACGTACTTGCCAATCTACTGCACTAAAAAAAATTTTTTTTTTTTTTTTAAATCGGGAGATTTATTTTCAACGACAAAAAGATTTTTAAATGATAAAAAAAATTATAAGGAATTAACTCTTCAAATCTTTATTAATTTGTAGGGATTTATGTTTGTTTTAAATAACCAGTTAAATTTAGTTTGAACTCTTTCCTATAAGCCTTCATTCCCATAATTGTCAGTGCCCGAATATTTAAATTTTGGTAGCACGTGTAAGGAATGCAAATTCTACTTTGAGGGAAAAAGGTTTAAATACTGAGTTCTAGAAAGGAAAATTAGAGAGTCTGTAAAAAATATGAGTGTATTGGCAACGCAAGCTTCGGCTTAATATTTATTGCTGGTTAGACGTGGCTTAACAGCTATTATCTTGCTGCCACTAAATTCATCGGCGCGCTGTAGGATACAGGATTGTATGAGCCCTGTACTGTAATTCTACTACTTATTAATATCTTGAATTCTTGAGTTTTGATTCTGCTGTTTTAGTTACCACCCAAGCAGAGGCGTAGCATGTTAGCGTCGAGTTGACGCATTGTAAATAAGAGTGTAATAAAGGGTAGTTTTAACCCTTCTTCGGTGCAGTCACTATTCTCCAGATTCTACACAACAGATAGACAGTAGAACTCTACAAATTAATATCTGAAAGTTCAGTTACTAATTCTTAAATGCAAAGAGTATATTCTGCCGCCAACCCGATTTGCAATATATTTCTCCCGACTTTCTCTTATTCTTAAAATTTTTCACGATTTTTATGCAGCCTGGCTTAATACCTCGCTAGTTGCATTCCCCAAAAAGTGATAAATAACGTTTTGGTCCTTTGTTTCTACAGAAAAAATTAATTTTTCGTTTTTTCTCAACAGAACTTATGTTATTCTTGTTTATGTGCACGAACATGTTTGAGAAGATCGGCCGTTTCAACCGTGCGAAATCGAAAAATCGTAGTGACCAACGGTGCACATCAGAAATGCATTACATTTCTTTGAGGAAATATTAGAAGGTAAGTCATCTGTGCACGATTTTTTAAAGGTACCTGAGTATTTTACCTTTTTCGCAGACATAACTAATAATACGAAATAATAATACTTAAATAATAACACGAAATATTGTAATTTCTTAAAACTATTTCTTGAAAGCATGTACGTTCACACAGGTTAGTGACAAGATGAAGGAAATAACAACCTCGTTCTTGCATTGTTCTCATTGGCTAATATGGGGCAGATGACACGTAGTGGCCCTCGATGCTCATTAGAGAAACCGAACATCGCGTTTTAGGACACGTGCTCTCACTCACAAAGCAGAAGCGAGCCATAATTTTTCACTGATCAGACACTCCAAATCACTTTTTTGGGGGATGCAAATAGCGAAGTATTAAGCCAAGCTGCATACAAATCGTGAGAAATTTTAAGAATAAGAGAAAGTCGGGAGAAATATATTGTAAATCGGGTTGGCGGGAGAAAGGTCGCAAATCGGGAGAGCTGGCAACTCTGCAGAAATAAACGCGAATCTGAATTGAGACGGAATTGCAGTCCTGTTGCGATTTGCACTATGTCGCCAATACGACTATCTGCAGATGCGGTAACTCTTGGCTTACCTTCGGTAGGTCTTCAAGAGGCTGAACCAGTAGTTAAAAATTGGTTCCATAACTGGCTTACCATAGAAAAGTCGACATTTAGCCATTTTGCAATGTCAGACCAGCGTTGACTTGCTTCTAATTGTTGTTATATGCCTGTATAACGCGACTCTGCTGGCAAATATCGCCTCGAACTCATTTTTACACTTTCACAATCTTGAAATTGTTTAATATATCGTCGTTCATTGAACAGCGATCCCTCCTAAACATGCGCTTTTAAGTTTTATTGTATTTACGGAAAGAGATGGCAGCGCCAATCTTTTTGCAGAATGTTATTAGATGCGGTTTACTTTTATTCGTAACATCCAATTTCAAAAATTTCGAACAATTTTCAGCCGATATAAAGCAATTTTTTAGTTTGTTGCTTAATTTTTGGAAACCAGTATAGTCATAGAAAAAAAAAAGAAAGAATATGTATGTATATTTTCGTGTGAACTAGTATAAAATGCATTGGAATGATTCATCATCTTATTCAGGACACAGAAAAGCAAGGATTTTTTTATTTAAAAGAGATTTTAATCAATATCAATGTTCCTCCTTCTGACGAAGTGGCATTGAATTTGATTGAATTCCTCTTCTTTTGTATTTTTTAAATTTCATTAATTTTTTGTATTAGTGCTGTACTTGTTTGAAGCATTTTCGTTTTAACATTTACTAAATTCTTTTATACATTTATAGGATTTTGTGAAATTGATTACTTATGAATTTCAATTTTTGGTCTTTGTGTAAAACTGGTTCTAAATTTCTTACTTTATGTGTTTACTGATAATTTTTCAGCAGCTTAATGCGCGAAAATACTAGGCATGATTATATTATGTTATTTAAAAATTTTGTAATTATATATATATTATCCCCTTGATAAGTCAATTAATCTGTTATCAATAGCAGTAACTGGTTTTTCAATACTTAAATAAGTTTTACTTTTGATTTTGGCATTTTTGCGATTTAAGTTTTTCCTTAACTGTGTTTAAAGCAAGGAGGACTAAAATTCTATTAATTATTTAAATTCTGAAAAATACCCTTTCAATGATGTTTTTAAATTGAATTTCCGTTGCTTGGAGATGTTATATGGAGAGTTTTCTTATTATAATTTATAGTGAATTACTGCTTCATTACTTTGCAGCTTTAGCACAAGTCTTGGGCATATTAATTTATTTTTAATTACTTTCATTATGAATATATATATATAATGATTTTAATAGATTGAGCTAATGTAATTTTACGGGGTCCATGTAATAAATGATAATAATTGAAATGAGTCTGTGTTTATTGCTTTTAAATAGCTTAGTTTGTTAATTATTAACACAATAAATTTGAAAGAAAAATTAAGTACTATATTACGTTTTACCGAACGATTACTTACTGCCGCGTGGAAGATGAAAATCGTTTAATTCGGACAGCCGCTACACATTTCTTTTAACTCACTGAGTTTGTCAGTTAAATTCAAATAACAAACATATTGCGTTTGCTGAGTGGCAGCACACTTCTTTTATACCGCCGAGTTCTTCTGACTAAATTCGAAACATAAAATATCTTAAGCCTTCCAGAGTGGCAATACAAACTTTTGAAATTTCTGAGCTGTGAACCATTAAACCGGTACAAAATACGAAATAAATTAAAACAATTTCGAAATTCAAAATGTGGCCTTCGAAGTGCACACGGTCGGGGGAAGGACTGCGCGTGCAGCAGCACGCCGACTTTCAACCGCCGACTTCGTTGATTTATTGATAAAAAATGAAAGGAACAGGGAAATAATTTCTCTAAAAGCTGAAGATAAAGATGCATTAGACTTTCACATTTTGTCAACAGATGACACCAGGGGATACGTTTCCTTTTTCTTTTCTGGAACTTTCTAGAATATTTTTGTCTATTGTTTTCGTATGAGCAGATTCCTACCTTTTACCATTTTCACTCCTACAGCTGAAGCAAAAGTTTATGTTTAACATTTTAAACCACAGTCTTGCAAAGTTACGCAACTTCGGCTGGCTCTTCTTGCTACAATATCTTTAACATGCATTTTAAACATTTTACATTTCAAACCCGCAAGCCGCGCGCAAAAAGCAATTTTATGCGAATTGCAAATACACTTCAACTATGTTTTTGTTGCAAAGATTTCACGACTTAGTTATTTTAAGCCGAAATTAACATTATTTTCATTACCATTAAAAACGAACATTAATAACGCAGAAGTCGTTTATTAATGAAGCTAACTAATTATCATATGATATAAGTTTTACCCAAGGATTTCAAAATACACATTTTATTACCTTTTATTTGTACTTCTGTCCCCCCCCAAAAAAAAGCTCGGTTACGAATTTTTGCACTTAACGAATAATGGCTTTCTTTAGGAATACATTTATAAAAGAACAGCTCTTTTATCGCAGTTGAAAATAAGAAAAGAATTCCATCCACCATTGAGTACCTACAATCTGTACTGAAGATAATTTCTAATCACTTCTCTTCAAGGCTTGTTAGCAGCTTCCTCTCCGTATAATATTATCTTTGTTGTTGCGAAGTTTAGTTTGTATAGATTGGCAACAAAAAAAAATGTAAGCAAAAACGAGTTCGCTTTGATGTTGTAATCCTAATCAAAGCTGTATGTAAGTAAAGCGTCGACACTTCAATGGGAGAAATTGCGCTTCGAAGCGCCGGCAGCGCTCGTAGCGGTGGCGATGTGGAAACACAATCAGTAAAACTACGCAAGCTCCTTTTCTTTTCAGTCATTGGTTATTTTGATTTGGTTGTTTGTTTGATTCTACCCAAATCTTGTTAGCTTCTAACGTGCTTTGGTTGTGCTATTTATAACTTATTAATTTTGTACTTTTAATTACAAAAGGCTCTTTTCAGAACGAATTTTGTTTTTTAATTTTCTCTAATGGCATATCGATACTGCGGATTAAGGATTGCAAGAGTAAGATTTCGTCGAAATCTGATGGAATACATTTCTACACGTTTCCTTGAGACGATGCGTACTTAAGGAAATAATAAAGAAGAGTTTTAGGATATGTATTGTTGAAATTAAAGGTAAAAAAATCTGATCGTTAAAAGAATTATTCCCCTATATTTTATAATAACGCAGGTACAAGTTTTAAATAATATTTTAAAAAATCTTTTTTTTATTCCCTTTCAGAAATATTCAGAGAAAGTTATGTACTATTTAATGTATTTCACTATTAAAATAAAAAGAGCGCTCATTTGAAATGGACCGAATTGAGCATTAATTACAAATTGACTTAGATTTTTTTCATTTAAAAGATGCCTCAGAAGCTAAAAAAAATCATGTCATATTTGAGAAAGTATTTGAAGCTCTGTAAGTGGAGAAGAAATAATGCCTAATTTTAATGTTAATAACAATAAACTTTGTTTAAAAATGTATTCTTTTCGTACACTTAGGACTCTGAAATACTGTAGAAATAGAAAATATATACATTTATACATATAATTACGACGCAATTGCAAAATATTTACATCCAATCGTGTGAAAACTCATTGCGGCCTCTCCATCTTACTTCCAACCTCCATGACGTGGATAAGGGGGAGGGGAAGAGATTTAGTTTACATCGCCACCACTGCAGTGGATTGGCGCTGCAATTTGGCGTCATGTTATAGTATGGCAGTGCCGACGCTTTACTTACATACAGCTTTGACCCTAATATCTTCTTTCATTATTGCGAATTAAAATATACCTGATCTATTCTAGAATTATTATTTAAGTTATCAATTTATTCCATGTACTGACTCAGCATAGCGTCCACAACAGCCTACAAGTTTTATCAGAATCGAAACTCCATCAATTACCAAGTTGTAGTCAGAGATAAAGAGGATTATAATAGTATAATAATATATACACACAAACGTATGTGTTTTAATTTATGCGTCGAAGGAAAAGAAAAATAAAACTAACAGTTATTATTCATTCTCAAGGTTTGTTCCGCCTGGAAATTTTTCTTTGAAAACGTAGAAAGCCTTCATAATTTGTTTACTTTTAGTTTTGTAGGGATTTATATTTATTTTAAATAACCAGTCAAATTTAATTTAAAGTTCCTTTCCTATAAGCCTTCATTCCCCTATATTATCGGTGCCAGAATATTTAAATTTTGTTAGCACGCGTAAGGAATGCAAATTCTACCAGTGGGAGAAAAGTTTAAATATCGAGTTCTAGAAAGAAAAATTAGAGAGTTTGGGTAAAATCTGTGCGTATTGGTAACGCAAGCTTCGGCTTAGCATTTATTGCTGTTTAGACGTGGCTTAACAGCTATTATCTTACTGCCATTAGACTCATCCACGCGCTGTTGGATACAGGATTATATGAGTCCTGTAGTTTAATTCTTGTATTTATTAATACCTCCAATTCTTAAGTTTAAGTTTTACTGTTTCAGTTTCCGCCTAAGCTGAGGCGTAGTGTGTTAGCGTCGAGTTGAACTACTGTAAATAATTCAACGTGTAATAAAGAGTAGTTTTAACCCTTCTTCTGTGCTGTCACTATTGTCCAGATTTCACACAAAAGATAAACAGTAGATCTCTATAGTTTAAATTAAAGAAAATTATTCAGCGATAAATAAAACATATTAGAATTATTTCAAATAAATGCCGGTTAGAAAATTTAGTATTTGACTTTTGGTATATTTGAACAAAAAATGTCTTGCAGGTAACCCGCTTTAGATTTCGGAGACAAAATAAATTTGAATTTTTTCATATACGATATTATTATTTTTATGATAAGTCCAAAGGGACAATTTGCTCAGAAGGGCTATTAATTTCGTTTTTGCATTTTGCGTCACCCACAGTAAGACGGCGTTTTACTTTTCAAATTGCTGCCACCAAATATTAGAGCGTTGCATTATATTTACAGAAATTATATAATGAATAATCTGCATGGATATATGCATGTTTCTGGCATTGTGAAAAAACAATGGTATCTAGAGACATGAAATTTTGAATAACGTAGTCCTCGACTCGAATATGGGCCTTTGGAAGACCAAATTTGGAACTTGTTTTATTATGTTTATTTCATATTTTGTAAAACTTTAACGAATTTTTTGATTAACGAACTGAACGATTTCAAAGCGAGCAATGGTAACACTTAACGGAAAGAAAAACATTTTTATCTCCAGCACGCAGGGCTGTGTATAGGAATTTCAAAAATTGTGTTCTTTTTAAATTATTTTATGATATTGCTATTGAATTGAATTTTTTGGTTTCAGTGCGAAGAACATGATATTTAATAAAAATAACATGATATTTAATAAATAAAGGTAGCACAATACGGTTACGCCCCTTCGGGTGTTTTACGAAACAGAAACGTAAGAATGGTATAAAAGACTCCTTTTATGAAGAACTCAAATAGCTGAAAAGAAGGCACTTCTTATGCTTACAAAATCCGCCAGCATTTATGACGAAACTCAAGAAATAAGGAATTCAAATTCACCCCGCCCCCAAAAGCTCGGGCGCTCAGCCGATTTCGACTTGGCCACTACTAAAGTCAGAAGTAATGGTCACTTTATTATGGAGGCACCTAATAGGTAGCCCGCATTTGCCTCCTATGAAGGGACGGACAGTTACAGCCAGGATTCAAACCCAGGCCCTTTGGCATTGTAACCGGCTCCCCTAACCACTATACCTTCTGAGTGGCGGAATTCAAAATAAACTAAGTTGAATCTTAACTGAATAACTGAACTAAGTTGAATGAACTTAACTGAATAACTGAACTAAGTTGAATGAACTTAACTGAACTAAGTTGAATCTTAACTTAAGATACTGAATACAAATAATGGTTAGATAAAATAAATAAATAAATTAAAGTCGTTACGTTATTTTGAAGCAGAAGACGTGAAAAATACGCAATGCCCTCGCCGCGGCTCCAACCTGGTCCTCTCAAATACGAACCGAGTGTGCTTGCAGAACGAAAGCATGCTGGAATATTCCACCTTTTAAAGGGCGACTGGGGATTAAGGGACCCAATGGCCAAATCAAAAATTTTTGCCCACCACCTTTTAATTCGGGCGCCACTGTCAAATCATTAGGTTATTTTTGAAACAGAAGACATGAGAAATGTGCAGTGCTCTTGGCCAGGACTCGAACCGGGACCTCGAATATGCGCGGAGTGTGCTACCGTTACACCACGAAGGCATGCTGGAATGAGAAAGAAACTACCTTATAACAGTATTAAATGTATTCTTGGAATTATGCCAAATGCAATCAGAATAAGCTCATTAAGAAGACAAGCTGTGATTTATAAAGCTCTCCTTGTGAAGTTCCATTCTCAATTTCGTGTTCGTTTCACACTTGTGTAGAATCACTTTGCAGATAAATCTCTGTCTAAAATTTATGCAATTCTATTGCTGTCTGACCTAATTTAGGAGAAAATTTGGCCGAAACTCTAAAGCAATGGTCTCCCTATATTGTGTTCCGCGGTACTCTGGGGTTCCGATAGTTAAACCTAGAGTTCCACTAACAAATAAAAATTCGAAAAAAAAAAAATCTTTGAAACGCACACTAGTGGACTAATATTTATTAATTAAAAAATAAAAAGATACATTTAGTTAATTTAGTTTGTAGAGCTATTAGGTTATTTAAAAGCAGGAGAGAGGGAAAAAATAAGCGATGCCCTCGCCGGGATTCGAACCACGGACCTCTCGAATACGTGTTGAGCGTGCTGACTATTACACCACGAAGGCATGCTATGAAGGCGGGCGAAATACCTTATATACTCCCCCTTTTAAAGGGCGACTGGGGATTAGGGGACTAAATCCCCAAATTCGGGTGGTGAAGAATCATCATCCACCACCCTTTTTTTAGTTCGGGTGCCACTGCAGATCTATTAGGTTATTTAGAAGAAAAAGAGAGGAAAAAATGAGCAATGCCTTCACCGGGACTCAAACCACGGACCTCTCGAATACGCGCCGAGCATGCTGACTATTACACTCTTAAGACATGCTAAAAATTCGGGAGATATACGTTATAAGTTACAGATTAGCTTTAGAACTTAAAAATGTGGTCAATGAAAATGACGTGCAATGCTTTGCATGTCATTCTCTTTGCGGTTTGCAAAATTAAACGCTTTTCTAATGGAAAATAAACTGAATTAAGACGACAGTGTTAAAAATCATACAACAGAATCCATTTTACAATTGAAGAAAACTATAAGAGAATATTTCCCCGAAGAAAAAGCTAAATACGAGTGGATAAAATATCTGTTCGGGTATCACTGATAATCAGAAGCATTGCCAATGAAACGAAGGAAAACTTTGATCAATACGTAAATAAATTCGACATTAAAATCTAAATTTAAGGAAAAGCACCGCCTAAATTTTCAGTTGTAGATTCAGGCATAATACCTAGTTGTAGATTCAGGCTTAGACCTACACATACTTTTAATGCCGTCCGGAATAACATACTTTGCTGAACATTGAAAATACAACATCAAGAAGCAGTGGCCAGAAATTTATGCAAATTTTAGAGTAGACGTACGTCACTGAGTAATGTGAATGATGTGAAATGCGCAGCTCTCCGACGCACGTGAAGTAAGATATAAGGGAAGGAACGTGCAGAATGGGCAATATTCCTGTATTTATTTCTGCCAGATGAATTATCGAAGAAAGTTAGTTTTTGTTCCGGAGGATACGTGTAATAGGAGAGAATGCCAGACCGCCGTCAACGAAGGCACTTCCAGCAGATAGACGATTTTACGAGGGGTATGGTGATCGGACTGAGAAGGGCGGGTTGGTCCTTACGTCAAATCGCAGCTGATACCCACATGAATGCGAACACGGTGCATCGGCTAGGGCGAACATGGTTGGAACAAGGGAATGTGGGAAGAAGGAGGGGTGCAGGTGCTACCAGAGTGATGTAGCACGCGTGGATCGACGCATCCGCCGACAAGCTGTGGCGGTCCCGCAAGTCACTTGTACCGCGATTCTGCAGCATGTGCAAGATACCCTGGATGTTCCCGTGTCGACGAGAACCATATCCCGTCAATTGGTTGAACGTGGCCTGCTCTCACGGCGTCCGTTAAGAAGACTGCCATTGACCCCACAGCATAGCCGCCAACGTTTAGAATGGTGCCGGACTGGAGCGATGTGGATGACAGAATGGCGAAACGTCGTGTTCTCAGACGAGTCACGCTTTTGTTTATCCAGTGACAGTCGCCGCATACGTGTGTGGCGTCGACGTGGAGACAGATCTAATCCGGCAGTAACTGTGGAACGCCCCCCGCGCGACAACGTGGCATAATGGTTTGGGGCGCTACTGCCTACGATTCCAGGGTACCTCTAGTTCGTATTAGGGCACTATGACGGCCGAACGATATTTGGATAATGTACTGCGGCCGGTGGCAATCCCTTACCTTCAGGGGCTGCCTAATGCAATTTTTCAGCCGGATAACGCCCGATCACACAGTGCTCGCATCTGCCAACATGCTCTGGAAGGTATACAGATGCATCCCTAGCCACCCAATCGAACATGTGTGGAATGTGATTAGACGCCGTTTGCAGACTCTGCCCTTGCCTCGTTCAGAAGACGAACTGTGGCAAATGTTTGAAAGGGGAGAATGGAGAGCCATCCCTCAGGACACCATCCGCATTCTTATTGACTCTATGCCTAGACGTGTTTTTTCGTGCATCGCTGTCCGCGGTGGTCCTACATCCTACTGAGTCGACGCTGTTCTCCCTCTGTATTCTATCATTTTGAAATAAAGATCACTTATTGCTGCTTGCTGTCTCTGTCTTTTTTCCAAATTTCATTACTTTCTGACCACTCCTTCTTGGTGTTGCATTTTCAATGTCGAGCAGTGCATTTAAGTGAAAACCTTTCTCAACGTATGTAGCAACACCAACAAAATGTAGAAACAAAATAAATGCAGAATATGAAATGCGATTGCAGACGACATAAACAGAGTTGGATCTCAGCAGATTGTGTAAAAAAAATGCAAGCTATCGCTAAATATAACGCAAGCGTGAGTGACATCTGGGCCACCAGCTCATGCTGTTAATGAGTATATTATATTAATTTTATATTAAAATATTTTAATAAAAATTACAAGACCTTTCTTTAATTGTCTTTACACAAAGTATTTACAACATACTGATCTACTTCAAATATTATTTTAAGGTATATTTTTCTAAGCGCGGGATGGGGTTCGTCGAAAAAAACCTTATAGTCCAAAGGGTTTCGTCAGTTGACGAAGTTTGAAAATCACCCACTATAAAAGATGCTAAAGAATTTGAAGGTTTGTCTTTTTTTATAGAATTTTGTAATATATTTTTTTAAGGGATAAACCTCGATAAAAATGACCTTGAAGACATTTGAGTGATTGTCATTTTCAGATAATACGATTGAACTGTTTGTGCGAAAATATACTGAGATCAAAGTCGTTAATATCGTCATACTTATCTGCTTTTGTCAACTACGATATAATTCTCAGACGAGCAGACATCGATAGTTTGTTTTCAATTCAGATACAGTTCAGAGCGGATACAAATCGATACGATTTCGATACAGTTCAATTCAATATGCATTTTAGTTTAAAATCTCAACACAATGATCCGTTGTTGAACGGTGTTTGCTACACCAGGGTACCTGAGGCTAGGCTCTACCCCTTGTAGAATAAGTTAGTAGCTTCGAAAATTGATATATGATTAATTTATCAATTAAGTGTATAATTTTTTTTATATATATATTAAGAGTTAAAGCTTAAATTTAATATGCTCAATTGTGCATCAAAAACTAACAGATATGAGCAAAAGATGAACTCATATTAATAAGTAATATGAAAAGATTACACAAAACAAATGCCTGATAGAAAATGATAATTAACTTAACATATATGCATACACAAATACAGACATATAGTAGAGGGATACAGTAAAATGATGGTACATAGCAACTAGAGGTATGAAGAAAAAAAGATGAGGTTTATATAATCCAGGTATTTAACTGGGCCAGGGGCTTGTCCATATTGTTTAATTCATTATAATCATAGTTACACCAACACACTTAATTGTTCGATTAATGAGTATGCACATATATGTGTACCATTTCTGGAACAGCAAACGGAAACAATATAACAACTCCGAATTTTCACAGGAAAAAAATTCAGATGATGAAGAAAAAAGTTAAAAAATATACTATGTGAAAGAAAAAAATAATCTGAAAGGATGCAGATTTTTAACAGTCGCCGAAAGGGTTTGTTAAAGTTTTACGCTGGCACACACTCTATCTGCTAACCTCCCCCCCTTTTTTTGTCTTTTTAGCTTTATTATTAAAAAATTCATTTATTACTTTATTATTATTAAGTTTGTTATTCAAATCTGAAAGGTTTCAGGTTTTAACGGTCACCAAATGGGTTTATTTAAGTTTTTTACGCTGTCACTGAGCTCGCACTCTAATAGACTGCTCTGCTAACTCGCTATCCCCCCTTTTTTTCTGTCTTTTTAGCTTTAGCTTTATTATTAAAAACTAGTTACTCGCACTGCCAGCCGCCTAAAACACTTATTAAATATAGGGCATTTCTCCCTCTTTCTTGACATGCCTTCGTTGTGTAATGGTCAGCACGCTCGGCGCGTATTCGAGAGGTTCGAGTCTCGGCGAGAGCATTGCTCATTCTTTATGTCTCCCACTTAAAAAAAATCTAATGACTCTACAGTGGCGCTCGAACTAAAAAAAAGAGTGGTAGATGATGATTCTCCATTACCATGATTTGGCGACTGGGCCTCTAATCCCCAGTCGCCCTTTAAAAGGGGGAGTATATAAGGTATTTCTCCGGCTTTATTAGCATGTCGGTACACCACGAAGAGTACTTGAGAGGTCTGTGGTTCGAGTCCCGGCGAGGTCATTGTTCATTTTTCATCTCTCCTGCTTCAAATAATCTAATAGCTGTACAATAAAAAACGAAAAGTATGTAATGATTTTTAATGAATCCAGCCTGAGTAGTTTCATAAAGATATTAAATACTTGTAACTAAACATCTTATGATTTTAGTACATGTTTATTTAAATTAATCGCATTAAAAAACAGAAATAAAAAATATTCTTAAAAGCTGTGTTGACTGCTTTTAAATCCTTTAATTTATTACTAAATAACTTTCCAGATTAAACTGGAAAGTATCTCACGCTTTACTACATGGCAACACGCTGGCGCGTGGTAGTAGATAAAAATACTCATTTTCGGCCTCGGCAACACAATGCTATCATAGAACCGAGTATTCTAATTGAAAGTGAAAGATAAATATCTTATATTTTTCAGAATGGGTACAGTCTCGCGAGATGGAGATAAAAATGTTTCATTTCGAACAGTTGTTGCCATTGCTCACTTTCAAATCTTCGTGTTTGTTAATGAAAAATTCCTTAAAGTTTTACAAGATATGACATAAATAATAAAAAAATAAATTCGAAGTTCAAAATTTGGGTTCCCATGTGGGTTATGTTCAGAAGGAGGACTATGTTATTCAAAACTGGGTGGCTCTGGGTACCGTCGTTTCTTCACAATGCGAGGAACATATATACATTCATGCAGATTTTTTATTACGTAATTTCTTTAAAAATAATACAGGGTGATAATATTTGCTGGCAACAATACGAAATGTGATATGCTATTTACAGTGAACTGACGGGAAATCCCCTTTCATGACTAATTGTGCCTTTGGGATAAAAAAGTAACACCAGAGGGTTGTTAAGAATTTTTTATGTAATCTTTGAGCATCTCACTTTATAAGGTATATCTCCCGCCTTCTTCCCATGCCTTCGTGGTGTAGTGGTCTGCATGCTCGACGCGTAACAGACAGGTCTGTGGTTCAATTTCTGGCGAAGGCTTTGCTCATTTTTCCTGTCTGATGCTTCGAAATAACCTAATGTCTCTACAAGTTTACCACTCTGCTCTTGGCTTCATGCCTGCCACCACAACTTTTTTTGTGTTTTTAGCTTTATAATTGCCCTTACGCCACATAAATTTCAAGAGAAAATTCAAAAATGTGCAAAAACAGCCTTTTTTTTAGAATTCCCGATGGAATATTAGTAACCCTGAAAAACTCTTTTCCTGATGATGCTTTCGTATTACAATGTACAAGAGATACAACAAATTACATATAATTTCACTAAAATTAATTACATATATACAAAATTAGTAACAATTCTACAGCAGATTTCTGACCTATTTTACACAGATGATAGATTTATTTTTTTCCTCTAGATTAAGTTATTTTCTTAGCTTTAAATTTATGCACTATTTTGTGTATAGTTTTGTTTATGTGATACAAAAATCGAACCTTGAAAGGCGTAATATCAATTTGAATCATAAAACTAATTAAAGGATTAAATTTACGCCGTTAATTAATCAAATTTTACTTCCTGAAATGTATAAATATTGTAATGCACATGTTCTCTCAAGAAAGAAAATGGTTCCTCAATTTTAAATAAACTTAAGTATTTTTCAAGCTATATAAGTTACCTATTTTTCAAGATACATTTGTTTTTACCCAAAGGGCGTTAGCCCAGAAGGGCTATTAATTTCGTTTTGGAATTTTGAGTCGAAAACATTTAAAAGTCTGTATCACTTTTCAAATTGCTGCCACCAAATATTATCGCCCTGTATTATATTTAAAGAAATTAAATAATGAAGAATGTGCATAAATGTATGTATGTTTCTCGCATTGTGATAAAACAACGGTACCTAGAAATGTAAAATTTTAAATAACGTACGTCTCCTCCCGAATATGGGCATCTAGAAGCCCAAATTTGCAATTTGTTTTATTACATATTTCATATTTTGTAAAGAATTTACGAGTTTTTGATTAAGAAATTCAACAATTTCAAAGCGAGCAATGGCAACACTGTAAGGTGGAAAAACAATTTTTCAGCGCGAGAGACTGTGTATCGGAAACTCTAAAGATGTGCTTTTTTTAAATAAGTTTGCGATATTGCTGTTGAATTGAATTAAGTGCGAGAAGCATTGCATTTAATAAATAAAGATAACACACAAAACATTAAAAAAAAAGCCCCTTTGGTCGTAATATGACATCTGAAAGCTTTCGGATTTTTTTAGTGTGTTTTTTATTTAAATATTTCTTTGACTTAGATATACACTGACTACCAATAAGTATTTGGACACCTGTGATAGAAAAGAAAAACTAACTTTATTCAAAACCAATAGTTGGTAGAGCCTCCACGAGAGGTAATTACAGCGTGGACCCTCCGGGCACACTTTCCACAAGTCTTTGTATGACAGCTACTGGTATTTTCTTCCACTCGGCTTGGAGAAGACATAGAAGTTCCTTCCCCGATTTTGCACGCGTAGTGCACCCCTGAATTAAGCGATGCAGCTCGTCCCAGAGGTTCTCGAAAGGGTTCAGGTCTGGACTCTGGGCAGGCCAGTCCATTCGATGAACTCCATTAGCACCATAACCAAGCCTCGGTTAACGTCGAAACATGACAACTGGCATTGCCGTCCTGAAAGTAACAGGGGTCCAACCGGTAAAACTGCCACAACGTAGGAAGCACATTGTCATCCAAAATAGTGCAGTAGGCATCGCAGTTGAGCTTACCATGAATGGGGACCAAGGGTCATAGCGCATACGAGGAGAAACACCCCCAGACCATAATTCCACCTCCGCCGAACTTGACTGTTGGCACAATGCATTCTGGCAGGAGACGTTCTCCAGGTAGACGCCAGACCCAGATCCTGCCATCCGAACGGTAAAGAGTGAACCTTGATTCGTCAATCCAAAGAACCCGTTTCCACTGATCTACGGTTCAATTTCGATGTGCTTTGCACCACATTAACCGAGTACCGCGGTTGGACTTTGTGATCAAAGGCTTATGGACAGCAGCACGACCATGAAAACCAAGCAGATGTGCTTCCTTACGGATGGTATTCATTGAAACAATACTCCCGGATGCCTGTTGAAACTCCTCGCGGATGAGGGCCATCGGTTGGGTGAGGTTCTTCCGAATTTCTCTGGACAGCACTCGTCGGTGTGTATCTCCCAGTTTCGTTGGTCTGCCGACTCGGGGCACATTCCGACAATCACCGCTCACCTTCCACTTCTTAATCACATAGGCCACTGTCGATTTTGGGTACTTCAGATAGCTAGATATGTCCCTTAAGGATGGGCCACATTTGTGATACCCGATAATTATACCTTTCTCGAAATCAGAGAGCTCCGAACTGCGAGGCATCTTGCATGCGACTAAAGCCGATGCTGTTTCCTACACGATATATACCGGCGGAGTCCGTGACGTACCTTAGGACCGCAGATATCATCATTTGCATAGGTGTCCAAATACTTATTGGGAGTCAGTATACTAAGATATACAACAAAATTTGAATACGCGATTTGAATTTCGTCAATCGGCGCAGTAGAACGGCCCAGTAGTATCTTCTCTCTCTCTCTCTTTTTTTTTCGCAGGGTACATACACATATTTATATTGTTACGGATTTTGTGTTTATTTAGCTATATTTTAGAAGTGTAATTAAAATTGTTTTATTTTCCCGTGCAACGCAGACGAATTTGAAGGGAAAGCTACATCAGAAAAGTAAAAATACAACAGCGCATGCATTTAATATTTAATAAATAAATATCTCGTAATTGCTGCTGCCATCCACATAAATCGAGAAAATAGATTTTACCAGAACATTCTCGTGAATAATTAAAAAGCTTATAAAAGCCGAATTAAAACACCTCAGTTCAACTGCTGTTGTTTTAAGCGAACTGCATTGTTTGCTTAGCGCCGGTTATTGTAGCGAATTCGATGTAAGATTGGATTAACTTTCTTTGTTTTTGAACTGAGTTCTGTTTAACATTTGAGAGATTGTGATATTGTACGAATATCCCCGAGGAAATATTTCAGCATTTTGTTTTATTTCTTGCGAAAAGAACAAATTTTATTAACTTTTTATCGACTTCTGCATTCAATGCATTACGAACCCGTACGCACGCAACAATACAGACCAATAATTCATAATAATTTATGATAAGAAAACTTTCCATAAACCATCTCCAAGAAACAAAACTTCAATTTAAAACTATGAAAGAAAAACATTTTTGTCAGAATGTTAATTAGTATTTTGTACAGCTCCTTTTGCTTTAAAAACATAAATATCTACTAAGAAAAATCATTAATCGCAAATTGAAAAATAAAAGATTTAAGTATTAAAAAAAGTAACTATTGTCATTGATGGCAGATTAAACGACTTTTCAGGGGATAAACCAATCTACCATCAATTAGCAACAACTAAATGAAGAGAGTGTTTCATCTTGTAATGTATTTATCTCGTCTTCTTCGCAAGCCTTCGTGGTGTAGTGGCCATCACGCTCGATGCATAATGGAGAGGTCGGTGGTTCGATTCCCGACGAAGGCGTTGCTTATTTTTCATGTCTCCTGCTTCGAAAATACCTAATGTCTCTACTAACTAAATGTATCTTATTACTTCAAAGTAAGCTTCATATTATTTGCTAGATCCAAAAGTCAGAATTAATACTCAATCAAAATAAAGACATTAGTCCATTGAAGCCAAAAGAATCATGTTAACCCTCAGACCGGCTAAGAAACCACAAATTTCCTAAAACTACTACCAGAAAAATTTATTTTCTTGATTTAATGCAAAAAATTTCCTGGCCTTTTACACCTGGATTTATGTACTTTTTAATATATTGCCTTAATTTCTTTGACATATTTTAATATGCAATATATACGTTCGTACAGATATCACAAAACATATTTTAGGCCGTATATATACGGCCTTTCCGGTTAGAGGGTTAAACAAAATAAACTATAGAATTAAATTTTGAAATTAAGAATACCATTAAACTGAATGGGATGCTTACTTTAGATTCCCTACACTCTAATTTTCAAACTTAAATACAAAAGTATGCATTTTAGAACATTAAAGAATAATTCAAAATCATAAGAAGATCAAACATGATATAATCCTTAAAGTTTAAAACAAGTAGTTAATATGTAGTATATATGTATGTGTGTGTGAGTGTATTGTTTCTCACCAACCAAGAAGCTGGACGCCTTGTGTTCTATGTAGAGGGTGCGTTCAACTTTTTACTTCAAGTAAAAAAATATGTTGGCACGGCTCTGCTGAAAAGCTTTCATAGAATATTTTATGGGAAGTTAAAGTAAGGAAACTTGTTTAGAATTCTTTAGAATAATAGCCCAATTTTCTATAAGCTGGACTTTATATTTTCAGTAAAATTCTATTCGTTGATTCTATTATTCGTAGTGTATAGTTCCATATGTAGAACATTTAGGAAATTTCACAACTTTTAGAGAATATCTACATAAATCTCTACATGCATGTATCTCTGGAGAATCTCTATTCCTAACTCTGCAGAAGAAAATGTACAGTGGCTCCCAAAAGTGTTTGTACACTTATGGTTTTCATTGAAACAGGGCTCTATGCATTAATTAAAAGTAAACTTTCTGAATGAGATTTTAATAATAAGATCTATCATCTATTCGTAACAAAATGATATGAAATATTTTTTAAATATAGCGAAACTTTACTTTTAAGAAATTAATAATCAAAAAATGACAAACATTTTATTTCACAAAAGTGTTCGTACATTTCAAAAAAATCTTGAAATATTAATAAACATTTTCATTTTTTCGTTGAATTAATATTTAGTAGGATAGCCTTTAGCATCCACAACAGCTTTTAAACGCCTGGGAATAGATTTTACTAGATTTTTTGTTAATTTCTGTATCAATGTTCATCCATTCTTCCATCACCACTGTTTTGAGTTCGCTTTGATGTCGTGTTTTCGTACTCTAACTTCCAGTTCTTTCCGGACGTGTGCTACAGGGTTTAAATCTGGAGACTGGGGTGGTGTTTTCAAAACCTGTGGACAATTATAGAGACACCGCAGGCGAACGTTGCATAGGATCGTTATCGTGATTAAAAATAAAGCTGTTTCCAATACCCAAATTTTGGGCCGATAATTCTAAATTGTCTCTTGAAATATTTAAATAAAGAGAATGATTCATTGTGCCATCCAAAAATACCAAATTACCTAGTCCCGATGCTGCCATGCACTCCCACACGAGAACACCTCCACCTCCATGCTTAACTGTTCCGACTAAGATCTTAGAATGAAGTTCCTCGTTTTTTCTTCTCCATACAGTTATTCGACCATCGGAACCCAAAATGTTAAATTTGCTTTCGTCGGCAAACGGGACATTATTCCAGTACGTTTCGGGTGTATTTATCGTTGATTTTGCGAACGAAAGCCTAAGCTTTCTGTTTTTCTCACTAACAAAAAATATTTTACGGGCAGAACGCCCATGTCATCCAGCTTCTGTGAGAAATCGTCGAACAGTTTCGGGTGAAATTGAAGTAGAAAAGTTTGCATTAAATTCTGCAGAAACTTGTACAGTATTCAAACGTGGGTTTTTCACAAAGTTTCTAATAATAAATCTCTCATCACGTTTAGTTCACTCGGTCGACATTTTCTTACCTTTTTTTCAATCCGATTTTCTTCTTTAAAGCGTTTTATCCCATACTGCAGTGTAGAATGGGATAAATTAACTAATTGAGCGATATTTTGAATTGATTGACCACTACTATGGTGAAAAATTATTAATTTTCGAATGCTGTTTGCAATTTCTTTACGACTGAGACCCGTTTTTCAATAATAAATAGAATATTATAAAGTAAACAATAAAAAATTAAAGCAAACGATTTTTTCAATGCCATCACAACGCAAAAATTAAAAAATCGGCAAACGATTATTCTAATTTGGATTTTATCCAAAAATATTTCAGTGTGCGAAGACTTTTTTGAGATAAAATGTTTGTCATTTTTCGATTATTAATTTCTTAAAAATAAAGTTTCGCTCTATTTTAAAAATATTTCATGTAATTTTGTTACGAATAGATTATAGATCTTATTATTAAAATCTCATTCAGAAAGTTTACTTTTAATTAATGGATAGAGTCCGATTTCAATGAAAATCATAATTTTACGAACACTTTGGGGAGCCACTATATAATAAATTTATAGAATTCAACAGTATAAAAAAATTATAAATTCTACAGAATGATAGTATACACATATAATATTATAAGATATAAATATAAATAATACAGTATATAAAATTTTATAGAATTCTACAGAATAATTCTGACCTAATTTATAGAAAATTAGGCAATATACCAATATTGCCTAATGTGCAAAAATAGCCATAAAAATACACTATATAGAAAAGTAGCCATAATGAATTTTCCATAAAACATTTTTTGTAAGGGAAGTTATATCAAAACTTTATCCTTGTATTGTTGAGGTTTTTTTTCCCCCCCTTGGTGAAACTTATTTGTTTTAATTATATTAACGCTAAAACAGCTCACATTGTCCAAAAGTTGAGTTGAAAGCCAGCTGCAAATTAACAGACGATCGACTATAATACTATTAATTAAACTGTCCATGCGGAGATATCCTCTCACGTGCTGAAGAATTCGAACCGGTTGCCAGTTCACCTTTCAAACTCTCTGACCTTCACGGATGCCGGGACGAATACAGGATGAATAAAAGCGTTTAAAACCATTCGAAAGTAGCCGAATTAGGTCAAACTGTCACGCTATGCCCCCAAGGCCTTCGGCTGGTGTATGTTACACCTAGGGATCTGATAATCATCCTTTAAATGCGGGTTAATAGTAAAAGCTGTGTTTTCAACTTCTACTTTCATAACTACAGAGAAAAACAAGAGATAAAAAAAAGTTTCGACATAATTTTTATTTCTACTATTGTCGTTTTGAAACAGTAATACGTTTCTTTAGATATAACCAGAAAAATTCAACAGACACATGTTACAAGAAAAAACAAATAAATAAATAAAAAAATTAAAAGGGTTTAAACCCTGAAACCATTCGCCTGAAATACCTGTCATAAAACGGGAAAACAAATATATATATAGATATTTAACAAAATTTCTATTCGTAAAAAGCAAATTAAAGTAAAAAATTAATTGAAGAAATAGGTTTAAAGTAATTATAAATAAAAAATTTATATTGCTGCGAACTAACTTCGTTTTACTAATAAAGGGCCAACTCTTTTCAAAAGTCTCAATTATAGCCCGAATTGAGTGAAGATTTTAATCTTTTTCTCTTTTCCTCTTTTTCCTTACCTTTTGGCCAGTATTTAGTAAGTTTTATTACACATCTTAAATTCCATTTTAATATATTTAAATATTACAATACTTTCTTACTTTCATTAAAAAAATTTTTTTTAATTTTTCTAAATTAAAATTAAAAAATACTTCATAAATTAAATTCACTTTAAAAAAAATTTACAAAAATTTTTTTACAGTCCTTAGTAATTTGCAACCATTTTTCACATTACAACAGTTTGCTTTTTCACAATTTTTACATATTTTTACAATACTACACAGTTAGATTTAAAAAAAAATTAGCTACAGAATACACTTTTTACATTACATATAGTTTGCAGAATAGTCTCTTTAAATACTTTTTTAAATGGTTCTGACATACAGCAGCTTATCACTCAACTTTACCTTTTACTAACACCCTCTTTTATAGTTAGAATATCACTCAACTTTACCTTTTACTAGCGCCCTCTTTTATAATTAGAAGAAACACACTACTTTACATCACTTAGTTTGACTTGCTGCTCTTTGCCCACACTCCAAATAGAAATAAATGGTAAATTAATTAAATTAATTTAAAACTTTCTTTTTACTTGCCTTTATTATATTATTTTAGTATTATTTAATATAGTTTCTAGTTTATTTTTTTATTTATTTTTGTATGTTAATAGTATCTGTTTCTTTTTTGTTTATATTCATATTCGCGTTGGGGAAGTTTTTTGTGGGCAAGAGTTTCTAAATTACATTGGCTTTCTAAAAAAATATTGGTTTTTCTAAAAAATATTGTTTTATATTAACTTTAATTTGTTCTTTTCTAACAATTCCACTCGTTTGAATTACTTTTGGTAAATCACATCATTTGGTTTTACTTTTGGTTTTGAATTTTACCCTTGCCTACATGAATGACGAAACACGAATTGAATAATTGAAGAGTTAGGTTTGAGGGCAACTTCCCTTTGAGAAGTCTGTCTTCTGTCAGCTCAACAATTATTCACTTATGCATTTTTATAATTTTTAGGATTTAAAAAAATTTTTATTAGATTTAACATTTGTTAATAGATTTTGATACTTGCACTTGATTTACCTCAGAATTTAAATGATATTGTAGATTAGTTCGCAGCAATATAAATTATTTATTTATAATTACTTGAAACCTATTTCTTTAATTAATTTTTTACTTTAATTTGCTTTTTACGAATAGAAATTTTGTTAAATTGAAATTTCATTCCTTGCAGAAAATGGCGCAAGAGAATTATTTAAATTTAATTTAACTTTACTATATTCTTTTGAAATAATATATATATAGATACATATACTGATTTTAATGAATTCCGTTAATGGTATCTAATATTTCTAATTAGGCTTCTCCTGATTTAAATGCGTTTGTATTGAAATCAATCAATTTAAAAATTAGAAAAAAATGTTCCTAAGAACTACGTTTGTTGCTTTTCAGTCGCCTGATTTTGTTATTGAGTATCAGACAGATTATATTTGATAGTTACTATCTTACTCTTTATTGAGGAGCAACACGCTGCTGCGTGAAAGATAAAAATACTTTTATTTCGGATAGTAGCAACACGTTGTTTCAAAAAACAGAGTTCGTTGATTAAAACTGAAAGACCAGTATCTTTCATTTTGCCCATTAGCAACAGTCCAGGCGTTGGAGACAGAAGTGTTTTAGTGTTGCCACGACTCGCTTTCAAATCGTTGAATCTGTTAAACGAAAATTCTTTACATTCGTACAAAGTATAAAATAAATCCAAAACAAGTTCTAAATTCAAAATTTAAGCTTCCAGGACACATGTTGGTATGGAAAACTACGGATGTTCAAAATTTGGTGACTCTAGGTGTCGTCGTTTTTCCAAAATACCAAGAACATACCTACATATTTACAGTCTTTAATAGCCCAACGAGCGTTAGCCCAGAAGGGCTATTAATTTCATTTTGGCATTTTGAGTCGAAAACTTGAAAAGTCTGAATCACTTTTCAAATTGTTGCTACCAAATATTATCGCCCTGTATTACATTTAAGGAAATTAAATAGTAAAGAAACTGCATAAATGTATGCATGTTTGTCGCATTGTGAAAAAAATAATGGCATTTACAGCCATCCAATTTTGAATAACGTACGTCTCCACCGGAATATGGCCCACCAGCGGCCGAGCGGTAAAGACGCTGAACACTGGTAGTTCGGACCGAGGTTCGAATTCTGTGAACGGGCTGGCTGCATGGGCGTTTTCGTGGTTTTCCCCATGTGTAACGTGTATACGAGCCAGTTTCCCTTAGAAAATCCTCCACGGAGGCATCCCTCCCTTTAGGCAGATAGCTCTCGTGTGCTTTGCCATAATTGAATAGCCTAACCACCTGAATATGGGCACCTGGAAGCCTAAATTTGGAATCTATTTTATTATCTATTTCGTATTTTGTAAAGCATTTATAAGTTTTTGATTAACAAACTCAATGATTTCAAAGCGAGGAATGGCAACATTGTACGAAAAAAAAAATATCTCCAGCTCGCGAAAGAGACTGTGTATTAAAGATATGTACTTTTAAATATTTTGCGATATTGCTGTTGAATTGAATTTTATGGTTTAAGTGCAAAGAACATCATATTTAATAAATAAAGGTAACACACAAAACGTTTAAAAAAACGCCCCTTTAGGCGCAATATAAAATCTGACAGCTTTCGGATTTTTTTTATTTATTAGTCCAAAGGGGCAATTTGCCCAGAAGGACTATTAATTTCGTTTTGGCATTTTGCGTCGATTCACTAAAAGCGTTGTTTCACTTTTCAAATTGTTGCCAAATATTATCGCTTTATATTAAAGAAATTAAATAATGAAGAATTTGCATAAAGGTATATGTTTCTCGCATTCTGATAGAACAATCGTACCTAGAGCCATCGAATTTTGAACATTGAATGTTTTCACCCGAAAATGGCCATCTGGAAGCCCAAATTTGGAATTTGTTTTATTATCGATTTCATACTTTGAAAAACTTTAACGAATTTTTGATTAACAAACTCAAGGATTCCAAAGCGAGCAAGGGCAACGTTATATAGAAAAAAATATTTTTATTTTTATCTCCATGTCGTGAGGCTGTGTATCAGAATTTCTAAAGATATGCTCATTTTAAAATAATTTTGCGATATTGCTCTTGAACTGAATTTATGGTTTAAATATGAAGATTATGATATTTAATTAGTAAAGGTAACACACAAAATGTTAAAAAAACGCCGCTTTGGACCTAATTTAAAATCACAAACCTTTCAGATTTTTATTTTAGTTTATTTATTTATTTTTTAAAATAATATATGGCTATAACATTTGGTGGCAATAATTAGAAAAATTATTTGGACAAAAAGTGTGTTTTGAGACTAATAACACCTCCTTTGCTAAAAAATCGTATCAAAGATTATTCACTATCTTTGTTACAACTATCTATATTATACACGTACACAGTTACGCACATCGCTTTCATAACGTGAGATATCCAGCGGCTGTATATTTTTCTTCTCACAATTTTGGCCTTTAAACAACAATTCGGTTACCAATCCCTGATTTTTACCCCACAGAGGCGTTAGATCGAAAGGGCTAAAACGGTATTTTGCGTCGTTTCACTTTCTGCTTTGGTTTACGTTTCAAACTGTTGCCATCAAATATTATCGACATGTATTAAAGAAAATAAATAGCGAGGAATATGTATGAACGCATAAATGTTTCTTGCATTGTGAGAAAACGACGGTACTTACAGCCATCCAGTTTTGAATAACGTAGTCCTCCAACCGACATGGGCACTTAGAAGCAAGAATTTTGAATTTGTTTTATTATTTATTTCAAATTTTGTAAAACTTTAATACATTTTTGTTTAACGATTTCAAAGCGAGGAACGGCAGCACTGTACTAAAAAAAAAATAAAAATAAAAAATCTGCTGTGTACACCAACATGACTTCCTTGTACAGAATATTGAATTGTATGCATTTCCTGCACGTCCTTTAAATTTACTTCCTCGAATTTAATTAGAGATAATATTCCCATTCAATTAATTAAGTTCTCACTTCGCGACAAGGCAAAAATACGTAAAACTTCAAAATATTTTTATTAAAAATTGAAAAAAATAGAAAAATATAAAACATAAATACAGTTAAGACAATTTAAAGCACAACTTTTACAATTAAAATTGGAGTTTCTAACAAGCTATTCCGCCAGCGGGCAAGAAGGCAGAAAATTGAAATTCGGTGAACAAAATTGAAAGTTTACTTTTGATCTCACTCGGCTAAAAAGACAGTGAAGGCGTAGAAAGTGACTTGATTCGTTGTGGACGCTATGCTGAGTCAATATACATGGGATAATTTTTTAAGTTAAATGATAATTCCAAAATGGATTAAGCAGGATTTTTTTCGCAAAAATAAAAGAAGACATTACTTTGTTCTTGCGAAGCTTAGTTCCTCTAGACTGGCAACAAATCCACCATTCTGATAAGTTTTAAATGTAAACAAACATGGCTGCTATGGTAAAAAAATTAAGCTTAAACAACTTTTAAATGGTTGATAATTCTACAGATATTGCATGCAGGTTTATTAAAGGCATGAAAACCTTAACCGGAAGATAAGAACAATATAATTCAATTATTTTTAAAGCAAAAAATTGCGCAATTTACCAACATATAAGACTAAAGAAACTCAGCTCAGTGAGCAGAGTAAGAGAGTGGATGCATTTATAGGATTATTTGAAATTCATTAATTATGAATTTCAATTTTTTTTCCTTTATGAAAAAGTAGTTCTAAATTTCTTACTTTATGTCTTTACTGATATAAATATATATACTTACTTTTAAATTATAGTAAAAGGTAATTATTTAAAATAGTAATTTTAAGATAAAAATTATAATTTAAACAGAAATTGTGAAAACAAATTAATGCTAATTATGAACTAATCTATAATATCATTTAAATACTTACTTTTATATACTTACTTTTATATATTTATACTTACTTTTATATACTTTTGATGTGGCCGATTGCAACCGAAATAGGAGGTGCACATCTACATGTTATAGTAGCCCTACATAAAAAATTTCAACGTTCTGAGGCTACTCGTTTTTGAGTTATACGAGATATATACATACGTACGTACGTACATATATATGTATGTACAGTCGCCGGGAAAAAAGCTTTTCTGAATCAATCTTAAACCATTTTTTTAATTCGTTCTGGGATAAAGAATACTTTATTCTGTTCTTATGTACGGATGTCACGCAAAAGCATCATTAAATTGCATTCGATAGCGGTCAAAATTCAAATTTTCGTTTAAATATTGGTACTCCGAATTTTTTGTGATTTACAATATATCCTTTACTCCGTACAAGGAAGCGTAAAAATGTTTTTATGTTTGGATGGCGAGACTGTATCGGAAATTCTAAAGATATGCTGTTTTTAAATATTTTGTGATATAGCTGTTGAATTGAATTTTATGTGGTTTAAGTGCGAAGAACATGATATTTAATAAATAAAGGTAACACACAAAGCGTTAAAAAAAAAAACGCCCTTTTGGGCCTGATTTACAATCTGAAAGCTTTCAATTCCCCCTCAGGGAGGGGAAGTGAGTTCCTTGTATAACTCTAAGTGTCGAAACATGCATGCCCTCAAATCACGTCGAAATTGTAAAGTTTTTCTACGTTATAAACTGAAGTTATAAAATTATTTGAAAATTTTAGTCAGTTGCAGGCCTTCAAAGATTAAATTAGGTGTTATTGGATTTTCTTCGTTTATGTCCTCCTATCCGTGTGTTTCTCTAAAACGTTTCGAGTATTTCTTCGTTGCTGAAATAATAGCACAGCTAGAACTTACGCCGCCCGAGGGGTCCCTGAGTATGCCGCCTGGATCGGTTTCGGTATTTACTACCTTTCTCTTAACAGTTAAACAAATAACTGCAAAAAATATCGAAA
>KK118285.1:83805-103789 GCA_000611955.2 Stegodyphus mimosarum | reverse complement strand
AACTCTGTGCTTGTTTTTGAAGACTAACTTTAATTCCAACGTTTAAAAATTATATTATTATAACTTGTTTTTCGGTTCGCAAAACCACTGATGAGCTAGAGGTATATTTGATTTCTGAAAACTTCTACACTTGGAGTTCTTAAATACTTCTTAAACGAATTTTATTAAGGAAGGACTATTGTTTTCGTTTTGCGATTTTGCGTTGATTCATTATAAATGTCCGATTCACTTTTCAAATTGTCGCCCTGTATTGTATTTAAAGAAATTAAATAATGAAGAAACTGCATAAATGTATGTATATTTCTTCAAATGTGATAAAGCAACGGTACCTAGAGTCATCCAATTTTGAATAACGTACGTTTCCACCCGAATAGGCGCATCTGGAAGCCCGCATTTGGAATTTGTTTTATTATCTATTTCATATTTTGCAAAACTTTAACGAATTTTTGATGAACAAACTCAAACGATTTCAAGGGGAGCAGTGGCAACACTCTAAGGGGGATAAAAACTTTTTATCTCCAGCGCGCGGAGCTGTGTATCGGAAATTCTAAACATATTCTCATTTAAAAATTATTTTGCGATATTGCTCTTGAACTGAATTTTATGGTTTAAATGCGAAGGACATGATATTTAATTTGTGGGGTTTTACTATTTAAATGTAAAGTTCTAACTTAGAACACCACGAACACTAACAAGTGAATAATCGCTTAAGTGTGTGAACAGAACACGTAAGACTTGGAGGGTTTATAACCCTTTATTTTTTACAATCAATTCCTACTTGGAACTTTAGACAAAGTCGCCACTCGGGTTTGAACTTAAAATAATAATAATTTAAACTAAAGTTAGCTTAACTAAGCTATTAAAGGGTATAGCCGAAGCTATCAGAATCTAACTATTTGGCCCCTAAGTATTAATTAAATCGGCGAAGCCAAGTAAAGGCCTAGGGTATGGCCGAGCGTAACAATAGCTAAGCGAGACGTAGCCAAGAGGCAAACGCGCGCTAGTCAGGAAATCAGACTCTCTCTCCCGAAGTCGATGAAGTCACGACTTAAATAGTATTTATTCTCATTTGCATTCACTGCGTTTCTGAATTTACATTCTGGCAGGAAATTGTAAGTTGAAATTAGAATAAGATAATAAAGATATAAAACTTAAAATAACTGTTAATAAAATTAGGATAAACCTTACAAATAAATAAAGGTAACACACAAAACGTTAAAAAAACACCCCTTTGGACAATGTAAAGTATGAAACATCCCCCCCTGCGAAGGATTATTCGTAAATTACACGCATTTTTCGCGTGCAGTTTACGATTGCATGCTGTCAGGGAACATACTTCAGGATTCGAGAAATCAATTGGAATCTTTTCACTACAGGTCCCAGCGAACATTTAATCAATATGAGTGACGTTGTGTATGTGTAGATGGAGTGGAAAAAAAAAGGGGGGGTGGGTGGAATATTGGATTTTTATCCAATTCTGCACCGGCAGTTAATTCATTCGATCCTTTAGTGTGATACCTCTGCGCCCAAGAAATGCTTGACTACTTTCGATCGACAGACAAAGGATTTACAAGTACTTTCTGAAAAGTTATGATTAGAATGTATATATATATTTAGAATGTATATATATATATATATATATATATATATATATATATATGTTACTAGGTGAAGTAACTCGGCGTTGCCCGGGCATTCGCAGAGTGAAAAGGCTTCATTTAGTGCAAAGCATGTTATTTTTTCCGAAATCTCAGACAGACAATGATTTCCCACCTAGTTTGGTTCAAGATAAATTGTGCAAAATTTTACTAAGTTCAGATAAAACTGTAAAACAGTGTAAAAATTACATAGCAGCGCGTAGCGATTTTACTAAGAACTGCTGACACTCGCTTTATTATCTCTTGCGTCTTTTCTTTGGAAATATATTTTGTAAAAATTACTCTCCGTTTGGGGCCATTTCTTTGCGGTTTTCGAAATATCAGCTAAGAACTGATAGAGAGTGCCCTTGAATACTGCTTTGAAGATTTTTACTATGTTGGAAAGTTCCACATTGTTTTAAAAAATAAACAAAGACACCTCCATCTAACAGTTGAAGAGTCATTAAGTTACTTTGAAGCAGGACAGCATGAAAAATGACCAATGACCTCACCGGGACTCGAGCCTGGACCACTCGAATACGCGCCGAGTGGGCTACCGTTACACCACGAAGGCATTCTGGAAGGAGAGAGAAAATACCTTATATACTCCCTTTTTAAAGGGCGATTGAGGATCAAGGAGAGTAATCCTCAAATCCTGGTGGTCACGAATTATTGCCCATCATCTTTTAATTCGGGCGCCAGTCAGGATGATTAGGGATTTTTGAAGTCAGGAAACTGAAGAAATCTTCGTTTGTCCTCGCCGGGACTCGAGCACATGCTGGACCTAGGCGTCGAGTGGGCTTCAAGTTACGCCACGAAGGAGTGCAGAAAGGAGGGAGAAGATACCTTATACATTCTTTAGTAAGAGCTGATAGCGAGAACGCAACAACGCCGACATGAACCTAAGATAAGTGACGTGATTTCAAAATTTAAACTGTGTAGAAATATTCTTACGTGAGTACGGGTTCGTAACGGATTCAATACACCCGGAATCGGCGATAACTCGATGATGTAATTTATTTTACCCGAAGAAAACACTCTACAATTTCTGAACTTTTTCACAAAAATACTAGTACAGCTCTTCCTAGTATGCCAGAGCACATTCGGGAATTGCACTTAACTATTAAGAACGTTAAACGCAAAAACAAGAAAAAAACAAATTTGACCCATTTTGTTTTGCTTGTCATTTAATCATGTTGCATGACTAACTAATATTACACGCTCGAAAAATCAGGAACAGACGAAATGGCAATTGATTCTAAAATATGTTAACTATTTAGTTAACAACAAATAAAAACATTACTACACATTGCGTTGAAATCAAATTTCCGGCATTGCGGAAGACTTGAATGAAATGTTTTATAGGATACTAAATGAGTAACATGGAAAAGTTACATATTTTCTGTATATTTAAAAGTAAAAAATCTGATGTACACATCAGATGACTTCCTTGTATGGAATATTAAATTATACGCATTTTCAACTGTATTTCATTTAAACTTATTTTCTCGAATTTCATTAGACATATATTTCTCACTCAATTTATTCAGTTCTCACTTCCCAGCAAGGCAAAATTACATAAAGGCTCAAAATATTTTCATTAAAAATTGATAGGTATAGATAAACATAAAACACCAAACACAGTTGAAACAATTAAAAAAACAATTTTTACAATTAAAATTACGGTTTATATTAAAAAATAAATAATTCGGTCAACCGGCAAGAAGGCAGATTTTTCACTGCAGAAAATTAAGTTTCCTTTTCGTACCACTGGGCAAAAAGACCACTGGTTTCCTTTTCGTACCACTGGGCCGGGAATGAACTGAAGATGCAAAAAGACTTAATTCACTATTCTGCTAAGTTTCAAATGTAAACAAATATGGCTGCTGTGGTACTTTAAAAAAAAGTCCGAAAGGTTTCAGATTTTAAATTACGTCCAAAGGGGTGTTTTTTTTTAACATTTTGTGTGCTACCTTTATTTATTAAATATCATCTTCTTCGGATTTAAACCAGAAAATTCAGTTCAAAAGAAATATCGCAAAATAATTTTAAACTGAGCATATCTTTAGAAGGTGCGATACATAGTCTCGCTCGCTGGAGATTAAAATGTTTTTTCTGTACAACGTTGCCATTGCTCGCTTTGAAATCCTTGAGTTTGTTAATCAAAAATTCGTTAAAGCTTTACGAACTTAACGTTAAAGCTTTACGAGCTTTACGAAATCGATGATAAAACAAATTCCAAATTTCAAATTAAGGCTTTCAGATGCCCATATTCTATAAAAGATTACTTTTTTAAATTTTGGATGGCTCTAGGTACCGTTGTTTTATCACAATGCCAGAAACATACATACATTCATGCAGATTCTTCATTAATTAATTTCTTTGAATATAATACAGGGCGATCATATTTGGTGGCAACAATTTGAAAAGTGAAATAACGTTTGTAGTAAGTCAACGTATAATGCTAAAGCAGAGTTAATAGTCCTTCTGGGCAAATATGTATAAAGGAGTAGATGTAAGTCTTGCTATAATTGTATCCGCTCGCGCGACAGCAGAAATGAACTGGGGGTCCGCGGGGTACAGTTTGGTCATCCCTGCGTCAGAGACTTGAGTGTTGCCATACATTTTTATGGTGGCTGTATTATTTCTTTAAAAATAATACAAGGCGATAAAGGTTGTTGGCAACATACTTTTATTTGTGTTGCCATATATTTTTTCGATGTTCATTATATTTCTTTATAAGTAATACATGGCGAGAACATTGGGTGGCAACATCCTTTTATTTGAAAAATTATACTGACAAAAATATAAGCATCGAGACCTATAGCACCTAGGGTGTTAATAAGGGAAATTATTACGCTATAAAACACAAATGGAAGCCTTATTTAATGAATGGCGAATTCCACAAGCATCTGAATCGGCGACCACATTTCGGGTAAATAAACTAGCGACGATAGCAGCTGTCCAAAGCAGGGCGACAGTGAAAATCTTTCTCCCATTCCTGTCACATCATTTGCATTTGTTGAATTATCAGATAACGACGTTATCAGATATGCAGCTGCCGGGAATGAATCTCAGGAGAGCTGATCGATCAGAAAATCCAGCCTAATATTTCCGCGCCAGTGGTCATCGCATGCAGCAATTTATTCCTCGATACGCTATCACGTGATTTGCGACAGCGTTTTATCGATCTGTGTTACGTCTTTTGATTTTCTCTGAACCTCCAAACATTTGGCAATCGTCTGTGTTTATTAAGCGTGGATGTGGCCAACCATAAAATTCCCGAAATTTCCGGATAACTATGGCATTGCATCTTCATTAAAGGATCCGGAACCTTTATGCAATTAGAGAGCTTCTTGCCAAGACAGATGCCATGGTAAAAGTACTCTGATTAAAAGGTGGCGGTACCTCCAGGGTAGCTGCTTTCTTTGAGTAATATACTGTTCTTCATAATGGTGTCCCCAGCTTTAAGTCAGAGCATTTTTACCATGGCTTCCGTCTTGGAGAGCAACTGCCGAATTGCATAAAGGTGCCGAAACTTCCATTCAAGTCGGCAGCAGTACACTTAGATCTTGAAAAGAACGTCCAGGAATCTTAATGAAGGATGCACTCTTCGTGGTACATGCCGAAAATCTTAATTCTTTCAAATTTTTCTTTTTCTTTTCTTTTATTTTTAAAATTTTTTTATCCTAATCATTCTAAATGCGTTTTTAACACTCAGTGTGTATCGCTACATTTACGAGATTTTCTGTGACAGTTATAGAGATACATAAGAAATTTTATCTTATCCTAATCGTATCCACTGATTAAAATAGATCAAAGTTTGAACGAAGTTCAAAGACATTTGGCTCAATATTATCTGTTTCGGAAGAAGCTGAACTTCACGTTACCAAAATAGGAGTTAAAATGAATCTGAAATCATATAAGACTGCTCCTGGAACCTTGTCCACATTTTTTGCTGCACTTCATTTCAACTTATTTCCCCGAATTTCATTAGACATATATTTCTCATTCAATCAATTCATTTTGTGGCAAGGCAAAAATACATAAAAACTCAAAACACCTTGATTAAAAATTGGTAAATACAGAAAAACCTAAACACCAAATACAGTTAAAAACAGTTGGAAAAAAACAGTTTTTACAGTTAAAGTTTCTAATTCACAGCAAGCAATTCTGCCAAACGGCAGAAAGACAAACATTTTGGTGAACAAAATTGAAAGTTAACTTTTGGTCTCACGGGACATAATGACACCGAAGTTGGTACACCAAATGTCTTAATTGACTATTTTACTAAGAGTTTCAAATGCAAACAAATGGCCGAACACAACTTAAATTTTTTAACTGTTGATAATTCTACAACTATTGCATGCAGATTAACTAAAGTGATAAAAACCTTAACCGAAATATAAAAGCAACATAATTCAACCATTTTTGAAGCAAAAAATGAGCAGTTTTACAACAACAGACTAAAAATACCGAGCTATATACAGGTATATATATATATTTGATTTTCATTTATGAGAGATACGTACGTACGTACAGCTATCAAGAAAAAAATCTGTTCTGAATACATGTATATCCATTTTAAATCTGTTTTGGGAAAAACAGTCCTTTAATTCTGCCTGCACGTACAGATGTTAAGCAAAAAAAATTTTCAAATGGATTCGAGAGCGATCACATTGGATATTTTCGTTGAAATATGATACCCGAAATATTTCGCGATTACAATACTTCCTTTACTTCATACAAGGAAGTAAAAAATTGTAGATTTCTACAAAATATATCCTATAAAGCCTTTATTGATTTTGGAAAACAGTATTTTCATAGAAGCTTTATGCGAAAGCTTTATGCATTTTTTACAAGATGATATAGAGAAGCATTTGTATAGAGGATTACCTGTAAAGTTCTGTACAAATTTCTATGGAGCTCAATCAGCTTGTAGAAATTTTTTTGGGCAATATTAATCCAGAGGACATTCTACGTTTCCTAAACAGAAATCCATTGATTTCGTAAATTACAATCTAATCTAAAACTTCTACAGACAGCACCTTTTTTAGTTCGGGCGCCAGTGTAGTGACATTAGATTATTTCGAAGAAGGAGACATGAAAAATTAGCAGTGCCCTCACCGGGACTCGAATCGAGAACATCTCAATACGCGCTGAGTGTACTGGCCATTACACCACGAAGGTAGGCTAAGAAGGCGGGAGAAATACCATATATACTCCCCCTTTTAAAGGGCGACTGGGGATTAGGGGACACAATCTCATGCACCATCCTTTTAGTTCGGGCGCTAGTGTAGAGACATTTTAGAATTTTTCGAAACAAGGAAATCGATGAAATGAGCAATGCCCTCGCAGGGACTCGAACTTCAGCCTCTCGATACGCACCGAGTGTGCTGGCCATTACAACACCAAAGCAAAAAATTTTTAATTGTTGATAATTCTACAACTATTGCATGCAGATTAACTGAAGTCATTAAAAACCTTAACCGGATCATAAAAGCAACATAATTCAAATATTTTTTAATTAAAAAATGCGCAGTTTACCAACATTTAAGACTAAAAATACTGAACTCACCAACCGGGTAACAGGGTGGGAATATATATATATATATACACATTTAGTATGGTTTGGTAGAAACGCGGGGAAAATACCTTATAATCTTTTAATATAAGTCATTAGGTTATTGAGAAGCAGGAGATGTGAAAAATGAGAAATGTCCTCGCCGGAACTCGAACCACGGACCTCTCGACTATGCGTCGAGTGTGCTGACCACTACACCACGAAGGCATGCGAAGAAGGCGAGAGAAATACCTTATAATTTTACAGAATGACAACATCATTTTTTGACGTTCTAAATATAATGCAAATATAGAACATTTCCATATTAGTTTAAATGCATATGCACCTAACATCCTATAAAATGTTTCGCTCTCCCACCTGAGGTGTCTCTATGGATCATCTCTATTGGTAAATCAAATTAAACTTTAAAACAGCCCTTTTGGGCTATAGTTAAAAATCTGAACCCGTTCGAATATTTGCATGTGTTTTTAAAATTATTATCCAAAGGGGCTTTGTCCCTGAAGGACTACTCTTTTCGTTTCGCGATTTTGCGTCGGAAAAATTAAAAGTCTGACGCATTTTTCAAACTGTTGCCACAAAATATTGCAGCCCTGTATTACATTTAAAGAAATTAAATAATGAAGAATGTGCATAAATGTATGCATATTTCTCCAAATGTGATAAAACAACGGTACCTAGAATTATCCAATTTTGAATAACTTACGTTTCCGCCCAAATATGCGCATCTGGAAGTCCGAATTTGGAATTTGTTTTATTATCTATTTCATATTTTGTAAAACTTAAACGAATTTTTGATGAACAAACTCAAACGTTTTAAAAGCGTGCAGGGACAACACTCTATGGGGAGAAAAAAAAATATTTTTATCTAAAGCGCGCGGAACTGTGTATCGGAAATTCTAAAGATATGCTCACTTTAAAATTATTTTGCGATATTGCTGTTGAATTGAATTTAATGGTTTAAGTGCGAAGAAATGATATTTAATAAATAAAGGTAATACATAAAATGTTAAAAAAACGCCCCTTATTTGTTTAAAATTGTTTTTTAATTAGCCCCTGTGTTTTAAATTAGCCCCTTTTGGGGTAATTTAAAATCTGAAACCTTTCAGATTTTTTTTCCTTTTGATTATTTAATTTGGATTTATTTTAAATTATTGACAAATAAAAATCAAGCTGTCTGGTGAAGTAATACCTTACTTGGCGACATTTTTCTGTAAAGTGGAAATTTTTGAAATCTATACCTAATTTATTTGGCGACTTTATTCAGTTTAAAAAATTTGTTCTATAATATTTTCATTATATTAACCGAATTGCTGACTGCAGCAAGAAAGGTATTTTCCATGTTTTCGTATACAAACTGGTGGAATTTCTGCGATTCGGTAACAATATCAGAAGGATAACTTTAACGGCGACCACATTAAGCGTTCTTTACTGTACGGGTAAGCGCCACATAAGCATTGAATTCTAAATCTTCTTAAAGAATGCGATTTATAATGACAGGTTACCATCTTGACTCATCTTTCCTTGATGTATATCCGCCTAAGCATCTTTTACGACGCCCTGCTGCAGTGTTCCTCCTCACAGTGAAATCATTACTTTTCATTAGCTAACTAATCACCATTATTTCATTATTTCTCACTAATCTTTCTTCTTCTTCTTCTAATTTTTTCCCCAGTTTGTTTACAATCAAAAGATGAACATCAGCATTCATTTAACGACTGAAATATAAGCACACACAGCACCACAAACAAACAAGAAAAGTCTGATGTGACTTTCTTGTACAGAGTAATAAATAATACGTATTTTCCCCTGCGTTTCGTTTAAATTTATTTCCTTGAATTTCATTAGAGATCTATTTCTCATTTAATTAATTCGATTCTCACTTCGCGGCAAGCCAAAAATACACGAAATCTCAACACAGCTTTATTAAAAATTGAAAAATCTAGAAAACTATAAAACATAAATACTGTTAAAACAATTTAAAGAAAATTTTTTATAATTAAAATAAGAGTTTCTATGCAAAAACACGAAATTCGGCAAGCGGGCGAGAAGGTAGATTTGCCGGCGGACAAAACTGAAAATTTACATTTGGTCTTACTCGGCAGAAACACAGTGAACGGGTAGAAACTGAATTCATTTGTTGTGGACGCTATGCTGAGTCAATATACATGGGATAATTTAATAACTTAAATAATTCCAGAACGGATTAAGCATGATTTAATTCGCAATAATAAAAGAAGACGTCATCTTTGTTGTTGCGAAGTTTAGTTTCTCTAGATTGGCAACAAATCCACTATTCTGCCAAGTTTCAAATGTAAACAAATATGGCTGCTATGGTAAAAAAATTAGGCTTAGCCGTACTTAAACAACTTTTCAATTGCTGACGATTCTACAAATACTGCATGCAAACTAAGTTAAAGGCATAAAAGCGTTAACCGAAAGATAAGAACAAAATAATTCAGCTTCTCATAGACGATTCAGCACCGCTTACCTAATGCGCATGCGTTACTAATAAATTTAGTTCTTACTTCGCGATAAGGCAAAAATACAATATTTTCATTAAAAATTGAAAGATACAGAAAAACAGAAAACATCAAGTATAGTTAAAAAAGCAATTTTTACAGTTAAAATAAAGTTTGTACGCAAAAACAAGCTAATAACTTAAATGATAATTCCAGAATGAATCAAGCATAAATTAATTCGCGATAATAAAGGAAGACGTTAATTTGTTGTTGCAAAATGTAGTTTCTCTAGATTGGCAACAAATCCACTATTCCGCTAAGCATCAAATGTAAACAAATATGTCTGCTATCATAACCAAAAATTACGCTTACACAAACTTGAAAAACTTTCAAATTGTTGACAATTTCACAATTATTGTACGCAGGTTAACTAAAGGCATAAAATCGTAACCGAAAGATAAGAACAACATAATTCAATCATTTTTAAAGCAAAAAAATGCACAATTTACAAACATATAAGAATAAAGAAACTGAACCGAATAACAGAGTGGATATATAAATAAATATATATATATATTTTAATATTTAAATATCTTTTAAATATATAAATATATAAACATATTTATATACTTTTGGTGCAGCCGATTGCAACCAAAATGCGAGGTGCACATCTACATGTTATAGCAGTCCTACATACAAAATTTCACCATTCTTAGAATAGTCCTTTTTGAGTTATGCGAGATACATACATAGGTACGCACAGACGCCACGAAAAAAATCCCTTCTGAATCCATTTTAAATCAGTTTTATAATTCGTTTGGAGAAAAAAAGTCCTTTATTCTCTCCTTACGTACAGATGCCACCAAAAACATTATTAAATTGCATTCGAAAGCGGTCAAAATGGATATTTTCTTTGAAATATGGTCCCCGGAATTTTTCGTGGTTACAATACTTCGTACAAGGAAGTAAAAAAAGCATTAAAAAAATTTCTTTAAAGGGGGGACGGGGGGAGAGAGATTGAGTTCTATAGCTCCTGTTCTGCTGAGCTAATTGACGACACAGAAGTTTTTTTTGTTTGTTTGTTGTGGCAACGATTAGATAATTCTTCAGATGATATACATAAAATTTGTGCATTCTGAGTTATAAAATGAATGAGATAAACGCTGTTAAGTGAACCTAGCGCCAGACTGTCGCTATGGTAAACAAATATAGTGAATTTTAAAGAGTGCATTTATTCCATTGTAGTTTATGCGCTATCGACGAAGTAGATTTAATTAGTCCAATAAGTTTAAATGAAATGCAAGAGAAAATGCGTATAATTTAATATTCCGTACAAGGACGTCATGTGGTGTACACATCTGATCGTGTTTTATTTATTTTTATACAATACAAAGGTAGCATACTTTATACATTTGAATTTTTAAATAATAAAGTATTTGTATGTAATTACGTATGTATGGTCGGATGGATGGGTGGCTGTATGGATGGATGCATATAATACACAATCTCAATAAAGATATTTAACACATTAACTTGAGTGTTAATTCACCATGACTGAATCCGTTTGGTCTATATAAAGACCTTCCATCGGATATCATCACAACGGAGAGTAGAATAGAGTACATCATTTACTAATTAAACTTGACAGCATTTTCCCTTTGTTTTCCCCACCGACATTCTCGTTCGCTGTGTTTTTACATTTAACCGTTAATTTTATGAAACATATATGAATGTAGCTCATCTGTTTATAAATATTTACTTAAGTTTATACATTCCTAAAGTTCGATTTTATGTTAAATACAAGCCTGTTTTTTTTTAAAAATATTGCCAATATTATAATGAACAAAATAAGTTCCCGATTTACGTCAGAATCGACTTAACAACGAGACAGCTGGAACGACACTCATCATAGTATAATAATCCTAAACATAATTTTCAATCTTTTATGAAGAAGAATTTCTAGCATAATAGCGACAAGTTGCATAAAAGTATAATTTTCCAGGAAAGTCTAATTTTTTTTATGACTTCATATTTTCGGTCCTGCAAATTATACCCTCGACTTCCTGAAAAAGACATCAAAAGCATAATGTTTATTACTTATTAACTCAGCGAATCCACAGTGTCACGTGACCTATCCTGCTGACAGCAAAATTGATAAGGAAGTAAAATCATTCGGCGCCTCCGGAACAGGTTTTAATTACTTTACGGCAAATTAAACATTTAACACTTTGAGAAACGTCTATCGTAAGCATATATGGGTCATATATTAATTACGTAGCGTTAAGCTAAAAAGATAGACGCATTTTTAACAGTTATTAGAATTGCTTTCAAAGCTCCAAAAATTGCGAAATTTATTTTTATTCCTTGTTCAAAGTAGAGGAAGTATTGTAATAGCGAAAAATTTTGTGACGACTGTACGTACGGACAGAAAAAATAAAGGACTTCTGATTCCAAAATGGATTGTAAATGGACTTTCTCGTAACGTCCGTACGTACGTACGTGCATACGTACCTCACTCAAATTATCAGCCGTAGAACGTTGAAATTTTCTATATGCGACTGCTATAACATCCAGTTCTGCACCTCCCTCTTTTGTTGCAATTGGTAGTAACAAACGTATATAAATATAATGTATACTCAAATAACCCCTTAACAGACTTTAAAGTCTTTACACAGCCTTCCTCTTCGCAATCTTTAGTCTTAGTTATATACTTCCAATTACAGAAATATTTTAAACGACGAAAATCGTCCTATTTTGGGATTTTCAAGTTAAAAAAAAAAAATAAAAAAAAAAAAAAAAACCTGAAAGGTTTCAGATTTTAAATTACGTCCAAAGGGGCGTTTTTTAAGGTTTTGTGTGCTACCTTTATTTATTAATTATCATGTTCTTCGCACTTAAACAATAAAATTCAGTTGAACAGCAATATTGCAAAATAATTTTTAAATGAGTATATCTTTAGAATTTCTGATACACAGTTCCGCGCGCTTTAGATAAAAAGGTTTTTTTCCCTTCCGTAGAGTGTTGCCATTGCTCGCTTTTAAATCGCTTGAGTTTGTTCATCAAAAATTCGTTAAAGTTTTACAAACTATGAAATAGATAATAAGACAAATTTCAAATTCGGACTTCCAGATGCGCATATTCGGGTGGAAACGAACGTTATTCAAAACTGGATAGCTTTAGGTACCGTTGTTTTATCAAATTTGGAGAAATATATATACATTTATGCAGGTTCTTCATTATTTAATTTCTGTAAATGTAATACAGGGTTGAAATATTTTGTGGCAACAGTTTGAAAAGTGATTCAGACTTTTAATGTTTCCGACGCAAAATCGCGAAACGAAAAGAGTAGTCTTTCAGGGACAAAACCCCTTTAAACTAAAAATGCTTCAGTACAAATAACGAAATGTAGCTTTTAATGCAGTCTTTCGAGTTCTATACTTATATCTGGGAAAGTTTAATACTCTTATGAAAAAATAAAAATACAAGAAGTTTGACTTTTGTGCAGCAAAAAATGACCAGGATATTTAATTTCAAAATTTGCAATTTTGGATGTTACTTTCGATTTGCCTTGAGGGATTGGTTATTCAAATTAGAATAATTCGTTTAAAACAAGGAAAGAAGTTTAAGTGAAGTGCAGAAAAAAATGTGTATAATTTAATAAACCGTACAGGAAAGTCGTGTGGCGTTTACATCAGATTTTTTAATTTAAAACGCTCTCACTGGAACTGTTTTACATTTGCAGATTTACAACCAATGCCATTCCAGAGATCCCGTCATAAGTCGATTGTGACGTAATTTGAAAATTCTATATGTGTTAATAATATGGTGAAATCTCGGTTCACGAATTTAATTCTTTCCTGAAAGCAGTTCGTCAACCGAAAATGTTTTCCTCATAGAAATTAATATAAACTGGATTAATAACTGGTGAATGATAATTTACTTGAAATTTATAGCCGCACTTTATGTAGGAGTTCATAACACGAAATCAATCGAAATCTGTATGTACGGACCGATTAGAGGATTCTGCTATAACATCTAGTTATGCAACTCCCTTTTTCGTTGCAATAGTATCCGGCTCCGTCGGCTCAGTTTTTTTATGTTATATGCTTGTAAATTGTGCATTTTTGCTTTAAAAGTGAGTGAATAATGTTGTCCGGTTAAGGTTTTTATACCTCTAGTCAATTTGCATGCAATAGTTGTAGAATTATCGACGATTTAAAAGTTGCGATAAGCCTAATGTAGCCACTATTTGTTTACGTTTGAAACTTAGTAGCATGACAAATTAAGCCAGTTGGTGCACCAATAAATTTATGGGTGCATAGGCATGTACAGATGTCACGAAAATATCCATTTCGAACTTATTTTGCAGCCCGTTTTGAATTAAAGAGTCCTTTATTCTGTTTGTACATACAGACGTCAAGAAAAAAAAAGTTAAAATGGATTCAGGAACAGTCAAAATGGAAACCAAAATCTGAAAAACGAAATTTTTCGCGAATAAGAATACTTTTTTTACTTCGTACAAGGAAGTAAAAAAGAAAAATTATTTGAAACCCGAATACAAAATTTCGTTGGGTGATAGCAACTTTAAATTTGTTCATTTCAAAACGAATAATTAAAACATTTAGAATAAAATATTCCGAAATATTTCAAAACTGAGCAGTTAAGATTCAAAGAGTTTTTAAAATAAATTCGGGTTTCCTATTTTATTATGCTTTTATTCTCCATATGAACATTTTTTGGAAGGTTTTTATAATAAATAAGCGTACCTGCCAACGAGAAACGTTATTTTCAGCCGGCTAAGGAATTTTTAAGCTTTCACAATCAAAGTCACGCGTTCTTTGTGTGCTTGTAATTGCGAACAACTTGAAATAGACTTTGTTCGGAAAGTAAAGTGACATCCAACGATTTTGAATGGCAGTGTATAAAACAATCGAAATGACTTAATGTGTTCCGCGTGAAAGGCGAAATAGAAAAGCACTAACACTGTGACTACTTCCGGTATAACTTTGCATTACTGTAATTATCTTTGACGGATCAATTCTCACAAGCTGATAATGATGGGAAATTTAAACAGAAACTTTTATTTTGATTTTTTTTAACCACTTAGCTTATTTTTAAGAATACTTCCTAAACGATTGTTTATATTTACAACAAAATTGCTGTCGTATCGGTATCATTTAGCTTCTGTGAAATGGAATAATAGAAGTAACACGCAAGTCTGCCTTAAAAAAGAATGTAGAATTAAAAATTTACTAATTAAGATTCGAAAATTTTGTACAAAATACTCTGGCAGACCGTGTATTTAGTCACAACATATTTGATTTAAATGAAAATATATCACAACAATTACACTTTGCACTTGAAAAAAAAAGTACTAGGGGAAGTACTCGATGCCAGTTAAGTTAAATTGAGAGTAATGCATCTAGCAACACAGAGAACGATACCGCTGTAATTCTCCTCTGATAACGATGCAAAAAATACGATTCATAGTCATACATTTTTCAGTCTGATGCGATATGGAACCCACATAAAAAATTTCGATAGAAAAATAAACTAATTCTGTCTCATCATATCAGCAGCAACGGCACGCAGTTTTTAATGATTTTCGTCTTCCTAATCAAATGGTCGTAAGTTCCATCGAATATTTCTCCTATATTCAATTTTAGTCGATTAAATGTGGCAAAAATATTCATCACAATCATTCAGAAATCAACAATTACATTTTGAATTAAATCTACGTTGATAGCACATAAGCCACAATAGAATAAATGCAATCTTTGAAGTTCACTGTATTTATTTATCATAGCCACACTTCGGCGCTAGGTTCCCTTAACAGCGTTAGATCGCATCCATTTTTAAGTCAGAGTGAGCAAAAAATTATAGCATCTGAAGAATTACCACAATTTCTATTCAAATACTATAATAAATCTAAGACGATGTATAAAAGAAATTAAACAAATAAAAACGAAACAGTTTTTTGCAGACGATTTAGCGTCGCTTTACTAATGCGCATGCGCTACTCATTAATTCAGTTCTCACTTCGCGGTAAGGCAAAAATACCTAAAAATTCAAATATTTTCATTAAAAATTGAAAGATATAGAAAAACATAAACCACCAAGTACAGTTTAAAACAATTTTTACAATTAAAATTACAATTTGTACACAAAAACCAGCTAATAACTTAAATGATAATTCCAGAATGAATCAAGCATAATTTAATTCGAGATAATAAAAGAAGACGTTACTTTGTTGTTGCGAAGCTTAATTTCTCTAGATTGGCAACAAATCCACTATTCTGCTAAGCTTCAAATGTAAACAAAAATGGACGCGATCATAACCAAAAATTAGGCTTAGCCGCACTTAAAAAGTTTTAAATTGTTGAAAATTCCACAAGTATTACACGCAGGTTAACTAAAGGCATAAAAATCTTAACCGAAAGATAAGAACAACATAATTCAATCATTTTTAAAGCAAAAAATGCAAAATTTACAAACTTATAAGAATAAAGAAACTGAGCTCACTGAGCCGAGTACTAGAATGGATATATATATATATATACTTTTGGTCCGGCCAATTGGTCAACCAAAATGCGAGGTGCACATCTACATGTTATAATAGTCCTATACATACAATTTCAACGTTCTGAGGCCACTCGTTTTTGAGTTATACGAGATACATATATACCTACGTACGTACGCACAGACACCATGAAAAAATCTCTTCAGAATCATTTCATATCAGTTTTTTAATTATTTGCAAAGGAAAAAGTCCTTTATTCTCTCCTTACGCAGGGATATCACTCAAAAACATCGTTAAATCACATTCGATAGCTGTTAAAATAGATATTTTCGTTGAAATATGGTACCCGAAATTTTTCGCGATTACAATACTTCCTTTTTACTTCGTACAAGGAAGTAAAAAATCAGGCAGAAAATGTTTTTGCTGGAAAACCTGAGAGAATCTGGAAGAACGGAATTTTAAAGCTGCCTGGAAGATAGAGAAAATTTGTGGAACAGAATTGTACCTATGTAATTTGATAAATTTATGCTAAAAATTTAATCTTCCGCGCTTCAATTTTCCTTCTAAATCGGCACGAACTTTAAGGACAACCCAAAATTACACAAGATGCTGTAGTGTCTGAGATTTATAAAAAAGCAAGTTAATTCTAACTTCTGATGCTCCAAAAATCGAAAGATACAGTTATCAGGTGTTGCCCGAAATATCTCTAAAAATTTTTATTGTTACTTTCCTCAAATTGTATCAATTTTACTGTGTTTTTTAGGGAAAGGGCATTATTTGGTGTCTTTTTATCGTTTTCTTTATCAGTTTACACCTCTTATAAACATAAGATAATCAATAACCTATCTCCCAACTATAAACCTTTGATATTTCGGAAAATGAAATAATTCCTTTTTACCAAAGTTCTTACCTTAATATCTCTTTTAAAGGGCGTCCACTGAACTATAGGTTTGTTGTCACCGGCTCGGAAGAGATATTTAAGGAAAAAGACGGTTAGTTTTATTGCGATTTCTGACTTCTTTTGTTTTATATTTGAGTCTAATTAATAATTTTTAAGCTGACATGTATGAACTCCTTATTGCTTTCAAGATTTTTTCTGAAGCTATCCTCTATTAAGTTCAGTCTTTTCGAAAATATCTGTAATTTGTAAATAATATATTCCATCGCTTCCGATATTAACATTGCATAATACAGTGGCTCGCGTTTGTTTTCGGATACCTATATTTCTCACTTTTATTTGCAAATGCTTGGAATACTGAGTTTATTTTTCTTTCATTTGTACGTTGGCCCCTCGAAAAGTTTTGAGATACGCGCAGACGATAAGTGTCAGAAAAAATTAGCGGTTAGATTTGAAAACATGAACTATTTTAGTTTAGCAGACTGTTTTTCATTGGCCAATCGCAAGTAATTTAACACAGAACAAATTTCAGATAGAAGGGAAAGTGGAGCTGACGCGAGAACATTATAGCGCTATGATTGTCTATGATTTTAATGTAGGGTTAAATCAAGAAGAATGCGTTCAACGCGTAGGGTTCCTCCTTTTTATTCTATCAAATTAAGTGATGAGGAACCTAGTGAACTGCTAAGCGAATAATCACTTAACTTCAAGAACATGAACGTAAAATCAAGAAGGGCTAATTACCCTTTATTTGCTCAAAATAAGATTAACATTTGGTCCTTTTCCTTGGGCGTACAACAAAGCCTCCACTTGGACTTAAAATGTAAGAAATAAGAACTAACTAATGGCTAATTAAAGAGATTTAGCCGAAGCTAATATAATTCTAAACTAGTTGGGCGGTAATATTTAATTAGCCAGCGAACTATCAAAAGGCACGTAATAAATACTTAGTTTACTTAGGCACTTTATATAGTGTCAGCGCCCTCTGTTTACACAATTATCAGCTACAAAATACTCACTCTTAGATTATTTAGTAGCATTTTAAACTAGAACAATATGGTTACATAGTAGGTTGAATCGAAACTAAGTATTTATTTTCCATTTTTGTATTATTTATTAATATAGATTGTATTTATTTTATATTATTTTTCATTTACTCTTCTTGCAATTTTTATGATGCTTAGAATTATTGTGTTTTGTTTATTTTGATTTGCATGCATAATTTGTGTCGGGGAAGTACCTATACATATTTGGGATTCTAAATTACTTTGGCTATGTAGTACTTTTAATTAGTAATTTTGTTTCCTATAGTGGATTTGCTTTCTAAATTTCTCTAAAATTTCTTAACTATTTAATTTTTTAAACATTTCACTACTTTTGGTTTTGTGTAATTAACCCATGCCTATATGGATGACGAAACACGAATTGAGGGATTGAAGAGTTAGGTTTTGAGGCAACTTCCACTTTAAAAGATTTGTCTCCTACCTGCTCAACAATTATTCACTTTATGCAAATTAAATTTAGTTTCAAAAATTTTTTTACAAGGTCGTTTTTTTACAAGTTTACAAGGTCAAATTTTTGGATTGTATTACTTTTTTTTACGTATTTACATGCTTTATTTACTAATGCTTTCTGAATTTGAATGCTATTGTAAATTAGTTCGCACCAATAATTAATCATTTTATTTTGTTTGCAATTGAATTTACATAATTTAAAATTGTAATTTGCTTTATATAAATGAGATAATAATATTGCATATGTTAAATTCATATATACATGTGCTTTATCAGAGTACAAGCAGAGAAAATATATATGTATATATATATTGTTTCAAAAGAATATAATAAAGTTAAATTAAATTTAAATAATTTAAATAAATTTTAAATTTAAATAATTCTCTTGCACCATTGCTGCAAGGAATGAAATTTGAATTTAACAAAATTTCTATTCGTAAAAAGCAATTTAAAGTAAAAAATTAATTATAGAAATAAGTTTAAAAGAAATTATAAATAATTTATATTGCTGCGAACTAATCTACAATATCATTTAAATTCTGAGAACATAAGTAAATCAAGTGTAAATATCAAAATCTATTAACAAATATAAAAGTGTAATTACCTTCTTTAAATCCTAAAAATAAAAAATATGCATAAGTGAATAATTGTTAAGCTGGGACAGAAGACAGACTTATCAAGGGGAAGTTGCCCTCAAACCTAACTCTTCAATTATTCAATTCGTGTTTCGTCATTTATGTAGGCAAGTGTAAAATTCAAAACCAAAAGTAAAACCAAATGATGTGACCTACCAAAAGCAATTCAAACAAGTGGAACTTTTAGAAAAGTACAAATCAAAAAATACAGAAACTATTAGCATACTAAAAATAAACTAGAAACTAAATTAAATAATACTAAAATAATATAATAAAGGTAAGTAAAAAGTAAATTTTAAATTAAATTAATTAATTTACCATTATTTCTATTGGAGTGTGGACAAGTAGCAAGTCAAATTAAGTGATGTAAATTATGTGTTCCTTCTATTTATAAAAGAGGGCGCTAGTAAAAGGTAAACTTGAGTGATAAGCTGCTGTATGGAAGAACCATTTAAAAAACTGTTTTAAATTATTATGCTGCAAACTATATGTAATGTAAAAAGTGTGTTCTGTAGCTAAAAAAATTTTTTAAATCTAACTGTGTAGTAATGTAAAAATGTGTGTGAAAATGTGTGTAAAAATGGTTGCAAATTACTAAGGACTGTAATAATTTTTTAGTAAATTTAATTTAAGAAGTATTTTTGAATTTTAATTTAGAAAAATTAAAATTTTTTTATGAAAGTAAAAAGTATTGTAATATTTAATTATATTAAAAATTAATTTAAGATGTATAATAA
>KK118285.1:56443-72442 GCA_000611955.2 Stegodyphus mimosarum | reverse complement strand
CAATAAAAATAAAAGAGCGCGTGCATTTAATGCTTAATAAATAAATATCTCGTAATTACTGTTGCCATCCAGAAAAATCTAGAAAAATCGTGATTGTTCTACTGATAATTAAAAAGCTTATAAAAGCCGAGGTGAAACACCTCATCTCAGTTAGTGAGTTAGTTGTTGTTGTTGTTGCTGTTATACTTGTAGCTGTAAAAAGCGAACCGCTGTTTGTTTACTTAATGCTGTATTGATTGTAGCGATTTCGCTGTGAGATAGAACTATTTTATCTGTTTTGAACCGAGTTTTTGCTAAACTTTTGAGATATTGTGATATTGTGCGAAGATTTGTAAAGAAATATTTCAGCATTTTAATTTATTTCTTGTGGAAAGAATAAATTTTTGTTAACTTTTTTTTACGACTTGTGCATTCAATATATAACGAACCCGTACGCACGTAACAGTAATTTAGAACTCCTATAGTAGTACAAACTTTCAATAAAATATTTGCTGTCCCATTAATGTGTTGCTGATTCTGCTCTTTTTCTCTGAGTCTTTGCACCACAGCTCGCAATTACAGCATTTGGGACCCTGCATTCCTATGTGATTCCGAAGCGTCTCTGTACCCCCTACACACCCTGCAAGATTGTCGGTCTGGTAGCGAATCACACTGTGTATATATATATATATATATATCCCGTTTTGAAGAGAAAAAAATCGTGAAAGATATACAATATTGGACAGAGAAAAACTAAAAGAAAACAGAAAAAAATTACCGTTTATATTTTTTATAAAAATCATGTATTCAAATAGTTAAGTGTACCAAAAAATTTTTAAAAAAAGAGAGGGGGAGGAACTTTACCATGCATATTTTTTAAAAAAATTGCACGTTCAAATAGTTTTCTCTTTTAAATTTATGAAACAATTTGGATAACAAAATATAACAAATGTATCATTTACATTACAAAAGTTCTTATTTAATTACTTGTATATTTTTTTTATTTATTACTTGTATATTTTTATTTATTACTTGTATATTTGTTCTTCTTTATTACTTTTTTTTAAAAAATTAGCTCTCAGTTTAGCTCCTCGGTGTTAATTGAATTTGGTATATATTTATTAATCTCTCTTTTCTATTAAACTTATTTAATTCTTCCTTTCACACTACGAAATTCAGGTTCATTCCGAATAAAATTCTCCTATTTTTTACGATTTATTTTTAAAATTTGTATTTTTAAATAAATTTTATAAATTTTTCAAAAAACATTTCAAATTTAAACTATACAATTTTTATTATCATCTTAAAGTAGATGTATTTCTAAGCATATATGCAAAAAAATTAGAGCTTTTTATTGAAAATTTCCGAAGATATACGTGAATTTATTTATATATTGGCGCGTTTTCAAATTTGGCATATTTGTTGAAAGCGATAATATCATCAAATGTGGTTTAGGCACTTTGTTGAAATTATTGGAATGTAGGAACGGTGCGACTTTTTTTCCGTCCATGCACAATGTAAAAAGAAAAAGCAAAATAGGTTGTCCGATATTAAGAAGTTCTTCAAGTGAATTAATCTTGGCGCAAACTGAAAAATTGCGCCAAGATAAATTTATAAATTTCTCCGTAAATTTCTCACCAAAAATGATAAAATTTAATATTTAGGCGTAACTTCTGTCGTAGAATCGAAATATAGAAAAACATTGGTATGTTATTTCAGAAAAATTCCGTTTTTGTGCCAAAATACTTTTAGTAGAACAATGTTGTATATAAATCTAATACACATCCAAAAACGTGCTTTCGAGAGATGAAAAAAAGTTATTTGAATTTTTTTAATCGGCCCAGTAGAACGAGAGATGCAGAATTATTTGTTTTTTAACAATTTTTTTTTAACACTAGACACACATGGATTGAAGGTTTTAAATTTCGAGTTGGCAAAAACTGGCAAAATTTGAAATCCGAGGAAGGAAAATTTAGAAATTCTACTCCAAAGAATAAGACGATTTATTAAGGGGAAAATCTCTGTTTGATTTAGATAATGACGATCCCCTCTGAAGCCGAAGTAGGATTTGAGTTTCTGATTCTAAAAACTTGAAAGAGTATTATTTAATAACAAATTTTAAAAATACTTTCATTTTCACTTTCACTTTGAAAGAAGGTGAGCGTGCGTCGAAAGAAAATTTTGAACAGTAAAAGCCAGTCTTTAGGGCTAGAATGTTAAGTAAATGAGAGCTGTGGAAGATATTTTCTTAAAGTGTAGGACCTGACTTAGGACTTAGGTATGTTTTAAAACAAATTAATGTCGATGAAAATAAAGTTTCTTTAGTTGTAGATTTTGTAGCTAGTAAATCCAACATGGCGGCGAACTGAATCAGCTAAAGGTAAGAGTTTTCGATTCATTTTGAATCTTTAGTAAATAGCGACAGGAGTAGATGGAGGTTATCTAACCGGTGTGGCTAATTTGCGTAAATGTGCTGGGACCTTCATGCAAATTGTTCTTTGTCTGCAAGGTACAAGGGTTCCTCACCATGAAGACACACAGATGCGCGGCACTCTTATGGAGTTCAGTATATATCATGAACAATACAACATTCATCAAAATTACGTTACGCTCAGCAGTGTCAGTTTATATCATGAAGAATAAAGCGTTCGTCAAGATTCCAGGACGTTCCTCCGAAAATTCGAAGTGAAGCAGACTTAAATAAAGGTTCCGGCACCTTTTGCAAATTATCTATTGTTCATTAACACGTAAGGCGTACGTTGCCTCTTTTATGAAATTCAGTTTTAACTATGAACGATGCAAATTTCATCAAGGTGCTAGGACACCCCTGTAAACATCTAATCCCGGACTTCAACAAAAGTGCCGGCATCCCCAGTAGTGTCAGTTTATATCATGAAGAATATAGCCTTCGTCAAGATTCCAGGACGTTCCTCCAAAAATTCGAAGTGAACCCGACTTAAATAAAGATGCCATGACCTTTTGCAAACCAGCCATTATTCATCAAGACATAAGGGTGTCAGCACTCATATGAAGTTCACTTTAGAGCTTAAAGAAAGCAACTTCTAAAAGACGGTGATGGTTCTGTCTTGACAGAACCATCACCGTCTGTCAGTCTGTCTCGAAGAACATCACCGTCTGTCTTGAAGAAGTCTCCATCATAAAGGTGTCCACACCTTTACTCAAGTCAGCCGTTCTTTGCCAAAGATGTCTTGACATAAATGTGCCAGCACCCTTGGGGAGCCGACACTATTATGTTCAGTTTATGATTAGAAAAAAGCAGCTTTTGTTGGGGTAACTTTATAGGTTTTGTCTGGGTTGTAACTTTATATCAAAGCGTAAACTTGATGAAACTTGATGGCATCCCCTCTTTAAGGTGCACCATGAAGTTCAGTTTATGATTTAGAGAAAGCACCTTTCACTGAACTGCGGACATCTTTATGGTGGCTTTGTGGTGACATGGTGGCTTCCATCTTAGCCAACAACCGCCGACTCGCAAAAAGATGTAAAGATGTTAACATCTTTTGTGACAAGATCATTGGAAATTCCTGACAGCCCCATGCGTTCCTAATATAACGACGGCTTTCCTTTACAGGGAATGCACCAGTAAGTAAGTTTACTGGCCAGGGTTTTAGCTAAGAAAGCATAAAGTTCGCAAAACTACTACCAGAAAAATTTATTTTCTTGATTTGATGTAAAAGATTTCCTGGCATTTTATACCTGGATTTATGTACTTTTAATATATTGCCGTAATTTCTTTGACATATTTTAATATGCACGTATATATACGTTCGTACAGATATCACAAAAAATATTCTAGGCCGTGTATATACGGCCTTGCCGGTTAGAGGGTTAAATTTCATTGGTTACCAGAATTCGATTTGGTGACGAGAATCCATCTGAAAGAAGTTTTGAATGCTTTTAGATCAAAATTTCTGAGTTTTCATCTCTGAGATATAGTCTGAGCTTACCCTCTACGACCTGCGATAAAATCTTTAAATCGTAACTGCAATTCGGTAAAAGTTACTTACCGGGTGCAAGGTGGCAATTTTGGCGACTTTTTTTTAAAGGATCGCCAAACTGCTGATATTTATTGAGCCCAAAGGGCGTTAACCCAGAAGGGCTATTAATTTTATTTTGGCATTTTGCGTCGAAACCCTTAAAAGTCTGAATCACTTTTCAAATAGTTGCCACCAAATATTAGAGCCCTGTATTATATTTAAAGAAATTAAATAATGAAGAAGCTGCATGAATGTACGTATGTTTCTCGCATTGTGCTCAAACAACGGTACCTAGAGCCATCAAATTTTGAATAGCGTAGTCCTCCAACCGAATATGTGCATCTGAAAGCCCACATTTGGAATTTGTTTTATTATGTCTTTCATATTTTGTAAAGCATTTATGAGTTTTTGGTTCGGAAACTCAACGATTTCAAAGCGAGCAATAGCAACACTGCACAAAAAAAAAAAAAAAAAAAAAAAAAAAAAAAAAAAAAAAAAAAAAAAAAAAAAAAACTAAAGGTTTCAGATTTTAAATTACGTCCAAAAGGATGTGTTTTTTAACGTTTTGTGTGTTACCTTTATTCATTAAATATCATGTTTTTCGCCCTTAAACCATAAAATTCATTTGAACAGCAATACCGCAAAATAATTTTAAAATGAGTATATGTTTAGAATTTCCGATACACAGTTCCACGCGCTTTGGATAAAAAGGTTTTTTTCTACCCCCCGTAGAGTGTTGCCATTCCTCGCTTTTAAATCGTTTGAGTTTGTTCATCAAAAATTGGTTAAAGTTTTACAACATATGAAATAGATAATAAAACAACTTCCAAATTTGGGTTTCCAGACGCGTATATTCGGGTGGAAACGTACGTTATTCAAAATTGGATGGCTCTAGGTACCGTTGTTTTACTACATTTGGAGAAATATACATACATTTTTGCTGATTATTCATTATTTAATTTCTTTAAATATAATACAGGGCTGCAATATTTTGTGGCAACAGTTGGAAAAGTGATTCAGACTTTTAATGTTTCCGACGCAAAATCGCAAAACGAAAACAATAGTCCTTCAGGGACAAAGCCCCTTTGGACTTAGCAGACGAGACTGTGGATCAAAAATTCTAAAGATATGCTTTTTTAAAATTATTTTGCGATATTGCTGTTGAATTGAATTTTATGGTTTAAATGAGAAGAACATGATATTTAATAAATCAAGGTAAACAGAAAACGTTAAAAAACGCCCCCTTTGGGTGTAATATAAAATCTGAAAGCTTTCAGATTTTTTTCGAAAATTTTTTTTCACTATATTCATTTACTATTTTTGTACTATCGTTACACCCATTTTATTTTCTCATTTATTTATTATTTGAAACGTACTTTGTGTAGATTTTTTGTAAGCTACGCGGACGTGACAGGTGTTCTCACACTTACTGATTTCACCTTGCTTCTGTTATTACATTCCAGTTCATTGCAGTCTTATCAGCTGCCGATGTGTTCGATCTTCTGTAATCTGTGTCTTTTAATCACCCCTCTTTACCTTCGATTTCCCTCTTAGGAACAGCGATCAAGTCTGATTCATGTGAGATGCCTCTGGAACTTTGTGAGGAAATTCAGGTGGGTCAGATATCGATATTACAGTCAGATATCGGCTGACTATCCATCAGAGACTGTAATGTTAATACTATTATGAATTCTTATTGGAACGGAGGTTTCTTTTAAAAGAATAAAACTGATAGTTACCCGTAGTTTTATAAGTGACTACTTTTCGTTTGTTACGCTCTCACCGTAACCGTGTTTCTTGGAAATCAAATTACTCGCATAATTTTCTCCTCTCGATTTTCGGACGAAAAAATTTAGTTAAATAAAGCGGAGAAATGGAGAACAGATATATGTTATTTATTAGCCCAAAAAGGACTATTAGTGTCAAAATGTTATTTTATGTTATTTCACTTTTCATTCGAATGTGTTGCCATTCGGAAAAATGCAAAATATCATTCTTTCATATCTATAATCTGTCTATTATTCATTAGCAAATTAGACTGCTTAAATAGGATGGTTGCAGTTCTTAAAAATATTACTTTTTAATTGGACTGATTTAAATAAAATGCATTCTATTCATGATTTATCTAATTAAAAATTATTAATATTTTTACAGAATTACATTACGTATTTTTTCACTTTTCAAATATACAGAAGATATAGAACTTCCCATGCGAGTCAGTCCTTTGGGGCTTTTTATTTACTTTCTTACTTATTCTTTTTATTTTATTATTTATTTATTTATTTTTATTTTATTTTATTATGTACTTATTTATTTTATGATTTATTTATTTATTTTCGCTCTTTTGTCTTCCTATTTATCCAACGATGTGTAATTGCTAAAAAAACTCTTAGAGAATTGCAAAAACGCGACATCGCACATAGCCCCAGCATTGCGCACCATCCGATCATGATCGTCCAAGAGAGGTTAGAACATCAGAAGCACAACGTAATGTGAATAAAACAGTTTAAAAATAACGAAGGAGGCACTCAAGAAAAAGATGCAAGTCCCGTGCCTACACGGAACCATAATTTAGCTTTGAAGACACAAGTTCTGTATATAGATAAGGTTAGGTCCAGATCAGGCTTTCGATTGTATTATCTTCATAGAAAATTTGAAATTCTTAAGTTAATTTAACTGAAACTTGTAACCTTTACACACCATGATACACTCTATTAAATTTTTAGTGCCTTCAAAGGTCATAGAAATAAGATTTTTATCTCTTTGGCCTTTACAGACATTTACCATCGATAGTAATGTATCTTATGCTTTAGGAGTGGCAGAGAATATAAGACAGCATTAACGAATGAATGGAAATGAATCTAGTGTAAACACCGTTTAATGTGATTCCATTTGTCCACTGCTGTTTTGATAACATTAACCAAATGATAACATTAAATGAGGAGAAAAAAACATCCTTCAAAACAGCGAGGGAATTGAAACAATTTAATGTATTAAAAAACATATAAACAGGTACTTTCATAGAATTTTCATTAGGAAAATGCAAAAGTTTGCGTATGAATTATTCAAAACGTCTTTAACGTAGAAGCTCATTTACGAACTGCTCATGAGGTTTCTGGAAATTATTGGACTTTTAAAGCTAAAAACATTATTTGATAGTACTTTCGTAATATCAGCCAAGATGTTGATCACCAACAGCAAACGGTATATTTTCCATGTTTTCCTATACAAACAGGCAAGACTTCGGCAAATCGATAATAATATTCGAAAGGTAACATTAACCGCGATCACATTAAATGGCGTGTAGTGTATTTTCAATACATTTTAAGCTTCTCTGTTTCTTTGCTCAGCTTTCTTTGGTCGTAAGACGGGAAGTTAAATTTCCGGATTAGAAGTATAAAACAAACGTGAGAACACTTACAATGCGGCAGTGTCGTGGCGGAATACTGACACACCCTTTCAGAGCCAAATTATTCGTGTAGAATATTAATGAATGAAAAAAGAATTTTAATTTTCAAGGCTAGAAATTAAAAGTCAGACTGAAGGACAAAGTTCATATTCAATAATACGAATAAATTGCTTATTGTAGTACAATCAACGGATAAGGATCTAACCCTGAATAAACTAGCTCTAAATTATTACTTGCGTATTGCTCCTTCATTTACATTCGTACAATTTTCTTCGTATAGTTAGGAAAAAATTCTGAAAGGATTCAAATTGTAAAGTCGTACTATAAAGATTTTCAAATTTTTCAATTATTCTATATACATATACTAGGGAAAGTACCCGATGCCAATTAAGTTAGATTGAGAGTAATGCATCTAACAACAGAGAGAACGATAGCGCTGTAATCCTTCTGTAATAATGATGAAAAAAATACCATTCATACTCATACATTTTTCAATCTGATGCGATATGGAAGACACACAAAAAAATTTCCATAGAAAAATAAACTAATTCTCAACCATTATATCAGTAACAATGGCACGCAGTTTTTAACGATTTTGGTTTTTCTAATCAAATGATCGTAAAAGCTCAAGTCCCACCGAGTATTTCACTTATATTTAATTTTAGTTGATTACATGCGGTAAAAAATTGATAATAATAGATCAGAAACCAAGAACGCGAACAAACAAACACACATTCTTCTTTAAATAGAGAGAGATTTTGTAGAACTTACAAATGTTTTATTAATAAAGTCTACGATTTGAAAGCGAGCAGTAGCAACACTTTTCGAAATAAAGCATTTTTACCTCCAATGCGTGAGACTGTTGCCACTCAGAAAAGTGAGTGCCAAAATCAGCGCTTTGAGAGTTTTTAATTAATATTTCGGCTGATTAAAGTCATACGAAGATGGGAACAGTCGGAATGACTTCCCCCGAACTTTTGGAATCGGGAATAATGCATTTAATGTTTGGCAATGCTATTTTTATTTCATCGTAAAACTAAGAAATTTTTTATTAACAAACTCTAGAATTTGACTCTAGAAGAAACAACAAACTCTAGAAGCAGTGGCAACGACTTTCGAAATAAAGCAGATTTTTCCATGGAGGTTAGAATAATTCTAACCTCCATGGATTTTTCATCTCCGGCTTGCGAGAATGTTGCCACTCGGAAAAATGATGACGAAAAGGATAGTTTTTCAGAGATTTTAATTAATATCTCTGATTTTTTTGGGGGGAAGCGGACGCCGATCTTTTCCAGGACCCAGAAAAGAATTATAGAAAGTTTGGTGACGGTAGCTATAGTAATAACTGAATTATTAGAGGACAAACCAACAGACTTTCTTCTTTATATAGATATATATATTTCACTTTTCAGCAGTTTCACATAGTTTTCCATAAGGAAAAAGAACATCGTTCTTTAGATTTATTCAGTCAGCCCTGTTTTGTGCCTTGTACTTTGACAGTTGACAATTTTGTAATATTATTTATATTAAATAACTAGTTTTAGAAGCTTTTTGCTTAACTAATATTTGTCCTTTTTGATTTAGTTTAAGCATTTGTTGTATCACTTAGTTTTTGCAATTTTTAAGCAGTTTGTGCTACTATTTTGTATTTGTATCTAATGCTGTTTATTTTTATGCATATTTGCTTTCTTTGAGTACGAATGCATGTAGGGGAAAGATGTGAGCGCATTTGAACTCATTTGAAATAGTTCATATTTGAGATTTACTCAAAATATCATTTAAAAATCTATATTTAATGAATTGAAAAGCATATAGAATCAGCCAAACGACACGGAATCAGCCATGGCAACCATATGCATGTATGTATATATGTATGTTTCTCGAACTGCGAAAAAACAGTGGTACCTACAGACATCGAATTTTGAATAACGAAGTCCACCACTCGAATATGGGCATCTGAAAGCCCAAATTTGAAACTTGGAATTTGTTTTATTATTTTTTCCTATTTTCTAAAACTTGTTGTTGAATTGAATTTTATGGTTTATGCGCGAAGAACATGATATTTAATAAATAGAGGTAATACACCAAACGTTAAATAAACGTCCCTTTGGGCGTAATATAAAATCTTAAAGCTTTCAGAATTTCTGTTTATTTATTTATTCAACTTTCCTGACGACTTTCCGTCGCTTATAACTTAAGAAATTAATTACTGATAATGAGCATGATAGTAGCAATAACAACAGCAATGGTGATGATAATGAGTGGATACTGGACTGATCGTAGTTTTTGGCAATAATAATGTTTTGATGTTGGAGTATTGGCAAAATAACAAAATTACCTTTTCTCATTTACTTGTACAAATAAATAATTTCTAGAACCGCAGCCGTTTAAGCACCTTTGACATGCTACCTTTGTGAAACCAAAGCTTGTTGTCAATTCCGAAACCCCAAAAGACGTCTGAAGATACGAAGATAACATGGCGAGTTGAGAGGAAAAACACGACTGGTAAATAAAGCAACGAAAACATAGATGTCAAGGTTTCAAAGATATATCCTCAAGGTTGGTGGCCTCCAACCTTTGAGGAGCAGTTGCATGCGTCCTGTTCTGATCGCTAACACGTGCAAGAACAACGAGCTCTCCTGCTCTAGACAATTGCCTTTAACCAGATTTCTGTGACCCCAATGAAACGGAGATTTTTGGAGAATGCCACAAATGGAACAAGGATCAAGCAAACGATAAATTTGCTGAAGTAGAACGCTAGGAGAGTAATCGTCGGGACCTCTGGCAAAGCATTCAGCAATAAAGGAGAAAATATCATGTTCATTGCATTATTCTTAATAAAAAATATATTAAGATGCTTGCTCAATGCCACCCTGACTGCTGTTGTTTCGATGTGAAGCGGGTTTTTCTTTATTCCCAAAGTCCAAAAATTCAATACTGAGTCTACAGTGAATAAGTGCAAATTAGGACTTGTTCAAAGCGTTTTGACCGTTTATAAAATGATATGTGTCAGTGTAAGAGACGATTTAATTTCTTTCATAACTCTTATATCAGATTCCATACTTAAACTTTCGATATTCATAGAAAGAGCTGATTAGAATTTTTGTTCGTCCAAAGGGGTCCCTGAGGGACTATTGTTTTTCTTTTGCGATTTTGCTTCGGTTCACTCTGAATGTCCGTTTCACTTTTCAAATTGTTGTCACCAGATATTATTGCCCTGTATTATATCTGAAGAAATTAAACAATGAAGAATCTGCATAAATATATGTATGTTTCTCGCATTGTGATAAAACGACGGTACCTAGAGTCATCAAATTTTGAATGGCGTAATCCTGTTGCCAATGTGGGCATCTGGAAGCCCAAATTTGAAATTTGGAATTTGTTTTATTATCGATTCCATAGTTTGTAAAACTTTAACGAATTTTTGATTAACAAACTCGAGAATTTAAAATCGAATAATGGCAACATTGTACAGAAAAAACATTTTTATCTTCAGCACGCAAAACTGTGTATCGGAAATTCTAAAGGTATGCTCAGTTTAAAATTATTTTGCGATATTGTTCTTTAACTGAATTTTATGGTTTACGTGCGAAAAACATGATAATTTATTTAATAAATAAAGGTAACACACAAAATGTTTAAAAAAAAAGAAAAGAAAAAAAAAGAAAAAGGAAAAGCCCCTTTGGACGTAATTTTAAACCTAAAACCTTTCTTTCTTTCTTCTTCTTTTTTTTAATTTAGAAGCTCTGAGTACACCTGAAAATAAAATGTATAAAAACATTTCAATACGAATGAAATCAATTCATTATTCTTCCCAAGTAACAACCAATTCGTAAATAAATTTTTTGTTGCCAAACTAGGAAATCAAAAGCTTTAGACACATCAGGTTAATATGTATACGTATGATGTCACGATTTAAATTTAGTGTAATATAACAACTTTTTCTCAATATCGATAAAAGAATTAACGTGGCAATAACATATGGTGTCAATTATCCAAAAAACGTTGCCAACAGGGGATATTTATTTGAAATGTTGACATTTACGAAAAATGTTCGACATACAGTGACGTCACTTGCATTCTTCAACTTCCGAATATGACTTTATATAATAATAATAATGCGTTTAATATTTGGCATTGCTATTTTTATTTCGTATGTTGCAAAACTTACAAATTTTTTATTAACAAAGTCTACGATTTGAAAGCAAGCAGTGGCAACTCTTTTCGAAATAAAGCAGAATTTTATCTCCAGCTCGCAAGACTGTTGCCACTCGGAAAAAGAGTGAGAAAATTAGCATTTTCAGAGTTTTTAATTAATATCTCGGCTGAGTAAAGTCGTACGAAGATGAGAATGGTCGAAATGTTTTCCCACGAACTTTTAAAAAAAAAGACATACGCGCGGATTTTGATATTATAGATTGAATTAAAATTATTTGATATTATAGATAGTGTATAGATTGTATTAAAATAAATTTCAGAACTTTCAAATTTCATCATTTAAGACTTTTATATCAATGAGAACAAACAAGATCTCAGATTTTTACTGAAACTGATAAACCGGAAGTGAGACTTTATTTAAAACTTTGAATAGATTTTTCCGAGAAAACTATTTTACGGTATAATTCCAGACTTCCCTAATTTGATGTTTAAAACTGGTGTAAGCGCATACAATATTGATTGAGAACAAACAATATATTAGATTTTGATTATATATGGTAAATCGGAAGTGCTACTTAACTCTCTCCACACGTTAACTAACTTAACTGTAATTCGTAGCAGATTTTTCATGCGAAAATGTAGTATCCTTATGATAAGGATTTAATCCTCACTGAAAAAAAAATTCAGCACATATTTTTTTTTTTTGTTTGTTGTTGTTGTTGTATTTAGACATGACATTTATTTGTATCAAGCAGTAGAGGGGCTTTTGGGACACCTTTTCATTTGCAGAACTTCAAAAACTCTCGTATGCAGACATGTTACCTAAAATGCACTTGTTATAACCATTACGAATTTTGTATTTAGTTAGATATTTTTAGTAGAATTATAATTGAAATTGTTATATTTCCCTGCGCAATGTAGCACGAGACAAATTTTAAGAGAAAGCTACGCCAGAAAATAAAAAACACAGGAGCACGGGCATTTAACATTTAATAAGTAGATATATCGTAATTTATATTTAAATTGATAAATGTAATTGACTATTATGTTAGCTGTATTGTTTATTTTAACGCTTTTAGTAGTTTAAAGTATAGCTACTGGTTGCATTGCGTTCTGTTTAACGTATTTGCGTTTCACTGATTATTACTGCCTATTATTGTGAACACTCGTAAGAATATCTCTCAGGAAAATTCCAGTTTTGTTATATTTCTTGTGATAAGAATAAATTTTATTAACTTTTATTGGATTTGTGCATTCAATCTATTACGAACCCGTACGCACGCAACAAGTTTGGGTGTCAGAAGTGGGATTGAATGCCAATAACAAGAGCGATGGAGGAGAAGTTAAGAAGCTGATGGCAGCCTTTGCTGCATTTAAAGAAGAGATGAAAGATACCGTTAAAGAAGAGATGAAAGTTGTTAAAGAAGGAATGAAAGCTGGCCAAGATTCTGTTAAAGAAGAGCTGAAAGCTGGCTAAGTAACCGTTAAAGAAGAAATGAAAGCGGTTCAAGAAAAGAGGGAAGCTGATCAAGAAAAGACTGAAGCAGGTCAAGAAGAAATGAAAAGATAAATTATCTGCTTAATATAAAACAAATTTGAAGCTATGGAGAACAGAATAGATGTGTTTGAAAATAAAGTTGGACAAACTGAAGAGAAAGTTTCTTCTGTCAAGGAACAAATAGAAGAGAGAATTTCTGCCATGGAACAACAAGTCGATTTCAGAGTTTCTTCTGTGAAAGAACAAATAGAAGAGAGAGTTTCTACACTGGAACAATAAATCGATGACAGGGTTTCTGCGGACGCCAAAGAAGTTAATACTTTAAAGAAATTCCTAGCGACAGCAGGAACAATGCTGATTGTTTTAAATTTTTACCCATGCCTGGTCGTTCCTCACTGAAGCTATCCACGTACGATGGGAAAACCTCCCTAAGGCCTGTCATCTCGCCGCTTCTCTGAGAGCATACGCTGCGGATATTCTTCAGACTCTTTCAGAAAATCAGAGACTAGACTTTCAAGCCTTATCCGGTGTGTTGGAGCTGCGCTATGACGAGAAATGTCTAAAAGACTACATCAGGCTTTAATTAAAATCCCGTCAACGGAAGCCCACAGAAATTCTGCAGGAACTTGCCACAGATGTTGAAAGGTTGTCTCATCTCGTCTTTTTGGAATGCCGGACAGAAACAAATGAAGTATTTCATCGACGGCATCCGGCAGACTGAAATACAGAAAGGTCTGAGAAGGACATAAAAATGAAGGAATGAAGGACATAAAAAGCGCTCTAGTGTATGCCAGGAAATTCGAGGTAGCTCGGCAAGCAACTCCTAGATATCGCCACCCAATCAGAACTGCTCAAGTCCACGAACCAGTAGATCAAGAGATGGATCGTTCAGGTGGTTTATCCAGACAAGTCAGTGTCTTGAGATGGAATGGGAGTGGTGACAAGAAACCAAAGTGCTGGAACTGCGGTGCTGAAGGCCACGTACGGAGGAACTGCAGAACACCCAGGGCAAGGGAAATGAGACCATTTCTCAGCAACGATGCAAGAAAGAAATTAGTGGCTATCTCGCGGAGCGGAGTTTGAACGATAAGTGACATAAACCAACTGGTAATACACTATTATACTGTGAGGACAATAATGAATCAGGCCATCAAAGCAGTTGGGACTATATCAAGAGATTTTTTAAGAACGATAATATATGGAACACTATATATTGAAGCAATATATTGAAGAACATAGGCGCTAGAATAGAAGAAACAATAAGGAACGGTTCCTGAAAGCAATCATGCCCACAAATGATGAGTGATTTTATAAATTCTGAAGAAATTTTGGAAACTGTCACAGAGGAAATAGTTAGTCTTGTTGAGACATTAAGATTTTTTGAAGCAGGAGACGTGAAAGATGAGGAATACCCTCGCCGGGACTGGACTTCTGGAATACGCGCCGAGTGTGCTACCGTTACACCAAGAAGGCATGAAGAAAGGAGTGAGAAAATACCTTACATGCTCTCCCTTTTAAAATGCGGCTGGGGATTGCGGGACACAGTTGCCAAATCCTGGTGATGAAGAATCATCATCCACCACCTTTTAGGTCGAGCGCCATTGTAGAAGAGTGTTTAGGTTATTTTGAAGCAGAAAACTGAAGAAATGCACGATACCCTCGCCGGGATTCGAATCTGTACCTCTGGAATACGCACCGAATCTGTTAACCATTACACCACGAAGGCATGCTGGAAGGAGTGAGAAAATACTTTATAGCCTAATAACTGAACTAAACTTGGATGTCAACAATAAGTTGATTGAATCTCTGACTGCACTATCAAATGAATACTTAATTCAGCAACAAGAATTAAATAAAATATACTGTGAAAGTGACAAAGAAGAAGCTAATAAAATCGGCACAACTTTGGCAGTCAAAGCTTTCATGCATCTTATCATATTCAGGAAAGAATGTGATCCTAAATGGCGAACGTATATCTCAGGTATGTAGGGTAACTGAGAGAAACACAGAATGTTATACACTTCTTTATCAAGAAAATAAATAAATAAATAAAATCTATTTCAATGATTCAACTATACCTGAAACACCCAAAAACGCTTAAACACGCTTCCTTAACTTAATTATGCATGTTGGTAAATAAATAAATAATATTGATAAATAAATATTTTAAAATACAATTTTTAGCCCAAAAGAGATTATTAGTCTGGAAATGAGATCTTACGTCACTTCACTATAAACGATGTATCACTTTTCGTATTGTTGCCACCAAAAATTATCTGCCTGTATTATTTTAAAAAAAAATTAAATAATGAAGAATCTGCGCGTATGTATGTTTCTTCCTACCACTGTGAAGAAACGACGGTATTTTGAGCCATCAGATTTTGATAACCTAGTCCTCCACTCGGACATGTTCACATGGAAGCGCAAATTTCGAATTCGTTTTATTACTTATTTCATATTTAGTTTAATGAATTTTTGATTAACAAACTCAACAATCTGAAAGCAAGCAGTGGCAACACCGTTAGAAATAAAAAGTAATAAATAATTTTTTTTTTTTAATTTGGATTTTTTTTTTCGGCAATGCGCGAGATTGTCCATCGGAATTTCTGAAGATATGCTGTTTTTAAATATTTTGTGAATATATTTAACTGCTATGTTGCTGTAAATTTTATGTGGTGTTAATGTGAAGAACGTGATACTTAATAAATAAAGTTAACAAAACATTAACAATAAAAAGACAAAAAGCGTGGTAAACTATATCTTACGAAGAAAAACTGAACATTGATATGTAGAACTGAGAAAAAAAAAAGAACAAATAGAAAAAAAAATGTTTATGCCAACGCTAAACATTGCAGCGGAAATTCTAAACATATGTTGCTATGCTGCTTTTAACATTTTTGTAATTTTCTTTTGAAATGTATACAGCGTAAGTGCGAAGAAAACGATGTCCGGTAAAG
>KK118285.1:28406-45779 GCA_000611955.2 Stegodyphus mimosarum | reverse complement strand
TTAATAAATAAATATCTCGTAATTACTGTTGCCATCCAGAAAAATCTAGAAAAATCGTGATTGTTCTACTGATAATTTAAAAGCTTATAAAAGCCGAGGTGAAACACCTCATCTCAGTCAGTGAGTTAGTTGTTGTTGTTGCTGTTATACTTGTAGCTGTAAAAAGCGACTGCTGTTTGTTTACTTAATGCTGTATTGATTGTAGCGATTTCGCTGTGAGATAGAACTATTTTATCTGTTTTGAACTGAGTTTTTGCTAAACGTTTGAGATATTGTGATATTGTGCGAAGATCTGTGAAGAAATATTTCAGCATTTTAATTTATTTGTTGTGGAAGAATAAATTTTTGTTAACTTTTTAACGACTTGTGCATTCAATATATAACGAACCCGTACGCACGTAACAATAATAAAACGTATTCTATCCATATTACTGCACAACGGTATAAGCAAACAAACAAGAAACGGCTAAGCAAATAGAAGAGGATTTAGGAATCACTAATCGCAAATCAGATATTTACAAGTGAAACTCTGATTCACGTGACGGCTGATAAAATAGCAGCAGGAACAGGTAAGGTCACTGAGGACAACCGCACTTACTGGAAAACATTACATATCATTACTCGAGTTGGATAGGCAAAACTTACTCCACAAAAGATAAATATGTGTTCTGCTATCATCATAAGAGTTTGAATTACAAACAAATACATACCCAGAAACCTAAGTTCAGGAATTTAATTTGTTCTTAAAGGCCGTTCGTCAACCGAAATGTTTGTGAACCAAAACAATTTTCATCACAAGAATTATTGTAAAACGGATTATTTACTTTCTATTTATACTACTTATTTGAACTTTATAACAGTATGTTTTTCGCCCCCTCCCCGGGGGTCGTCGTAGAGAACTCTGCGAAGGTACTGGTTAGGATCTGTACCTAGGCAGTCTCGGTCACGGGGGGATATACAAATTACGAACCTAGTGGTTCTAAAGGTCCTGGAAAGATCACTTATTGGTCTGCCTGTGGGTCTGGCAAGTTCTAGAGCTCAAGGCTCTTAGTAGCTTGGGGGGGGCCTCCCTGGTTCTGCCGGGGGGCGCCCCGAGTTTTCTGGGTAATGTCCTTGGGGGACGGGCACCCCGTGTGACTGGTAGGTAGGAAACAGACAACCAATATCGCCCTAGAGCTTATGTCGCCATAGAGCCAATTCCTCTAAGGTTCGAGGACAAGGGTTGAACCCCTGGGCCTGGTTCTGCGGGGGGTGGCTGCGGCCTCGTAGTGCCCTCCATGGAGGTTAGAATAGATGGAGTCAGCCTTCTCCGTAGGTCCCGTGCAATGAAAATGAAGCCGTGAAACGTCACGCCGTGACGTCACGACTGATAATGGCTGCTTCCATGAGCAAACTAACTTCAGAAGTAAACAAACCGGCGTGCCGGCAAAGAAATTCTGTTAGCAGTCGAATTGACCATCTTTCACTGTGATGCCCGACGCTTTGAAGAATTTATCAAATATACGGATGGACAATGATCACCGTAATTCACTAGATTCTATTTCTGCAAGGTAAGCTTTATTTTTAAATTGCAGTACACTTTAAAACTGTAGTATATTTGAATTGATTGAATACTGTGCACTATTAATATTTTTGATTCTGAAGCTCTAAATATATTTTGTCTCTCATCATACAGCACAGCAGGTAGATTTTCATTTTTAAATTGCTTAATGCATTAACTTTGCATTATATTTTATTAATCATGTTATTGTATGTAATCAATTGCATGGCAAACAAATACTATATTTTGTGAAATAAGCCTATTAGTATTTCTTTTTAAATTTCTATATAGCTTCAAAGTCTGTTTCTTTTCTAAGCTTCAAAGTCAACTAATAATAATTCATAACATTACGACATAATAGGCCATCTGAATTTAAAAATTTTACTGTTTACAATAAGAATGCAGTTATTTTAATATATGGCATGCATGACTGTGCAATAGTTTTAATTGTGTTATGTTTTATTCTGAAGCTATAACGTATAGATTATTAAATATTTTGTCTGTAAAACTTTAAAATTGTTTAATACTAGCGACCACTGAAGAAATTTCAGTATTCAGTAACATTTTAGTATATTAATATTTATGTATTTGTTATATACCAATTTTCATATTTTATGAATATTTATGGTAATTTAAAAATTTTCATTATTTGTGGTGGAAATATAATTCAAATTCTATTAGTATTTGATGTAGTATACTGAATAATAAACTAACTCATTATATTTTTTTACTTAGTATTCCAAAATCATAGTATCACTGTTCTGTTTGTGGGACAGCGTCTTGAGAAACACCACACAGGAAATTCTTCAAATTGTCTAAGGATCCTATTAAGTAAATCACTTCTAAGTTTAAAATAAATTAAGCTTTGATTATTATTAGTATATATCTCCCCATTTTTTGTAGTAAGATTTTATGCATTTTCAATAATTTTAATAAGCAAATAATTTGTTTTGCATTAAATGCTCATTTTCATGGATAAACTATATAGTTCAGTTTTCTTCTGTGAATGTGCAAGATAAGTGCACCTATGTTGGACTGTGAAATAAAAATTGTGAATAATGTAAATTATTTAAGCATGTAAAGACAGTCTTTATTATCATCTGCATTTTTTTTTTTAATGGTACATCACCATCCAAACAAATGCCGAAATGTTTAAACAAATACATTGTCCTGTAATTGCAGTTTAACTTTGAAAATCTATAAAATTGGTTTCAGTTACTTTTTCTTTTATTTTATAGTTTTATGGCTGGAACTAAAACATTTTCAAAAATAACTTTTTAATACTGGATAAATGGATTTACAGAATTCGAAAAAATAAAATGAGTAATGTTTTGTTTACATACATCAAAATTAAATTAAATAATATGAAATCCTTTTTGAAGCTGTATTGCTAATGTAAAAGTAATTTTTTAACAAGGTTAAATTTATAGTGGTAGTGAAAATAGATTATTTGAATTCAAGAAAATTTAATTGTTCTATATTGTCATAGATCAAAATAATAGACAGTTTGTATAAGTATTTCATGAATGTGATAAATCATATTAAGTTTATTGTTTTATACATGAATTTTTTCTTAAAATATAATGTTTGTTCTTAGAAACATGTAACCCTTCTCAAGATTGTGTAATTAATGTAGAAAGAACTTTTTTCCTTTTCTACTAACACTAAAAATGGGTTTATTGAAATTCAAAAAATAAAATTAGTGTTTTTAATTTTCATACATCAAAACAGCGAGCTGCTGCTTGCAGCAAAGGAGTTTTTTGCAAAACTGACTGTATATGTTCGTTGCATTTCAATAGGCCATCACAATTATGTACAGACAAATGCCAAATGTGTACAGAAAAGTTCTTTTCCAACATTGTGCTAGGTTAATTATAAGATATGATTGTTTCCTTATATTATTATTAAAGTATTGACTGTTATTAAACTTTCAAGTAAGGGAGAACAATTCACAGATTATTTTAAACTTCTTAAAAAAACTCCTGTTTTATTTAATAATTTTCTGCATTTTATTTGTTACTATTGAACGATTTTTAATGTTTGCTAAAAGTTGAGGTAGATAATTATAATATATTCCAGTGTTTTCAATTTATTTCAAGGTGCTTTTAATAATTTTTACATTTGCTGTTATTACCAGTTTCACAATGGTCGGCACAAGGCCACAACATTCATCATGGCAAGGAGTTAAATGAGCCTGTTGTTGGCAAGAGTATATAAGTTAGTTATATGAAAATTTTGTTTTCATTTTCATTGTAATATGGATTTATTTAAATTCATTTTTTATTGTAAAGTATGTGATTTTTTTTTAAGCTTACACAACTGTATGTACTCACTAGCCAAATTATTCTGGATGTATATATAGAAATTGCAGAATTCTCAATAAACATGATTATTCACTTAAAATGTGTTGTTCTTTATTTTAATATTTAGTAATATGTGATATGAAAAGAATTAAAGATTGGTTAATTTTTTTTTTAAATTCTGCTAATTTATATCAGGATTACCTTCCAAATATTTCTGCAATTCAATATTAGTAGAACTACAATCAGACAACAAACAGAAATGTCATGTACAAACAGAAATTTATTAGAAGTGCTGTATTTTTTATTGTAAAGTATGTGATTTTTTTTTTAAGCTTACACATCTGTATGTACTCACTAGCCGAATTATTCTGGATGTATATATAGAAATTGCAGAATTCTCAATAAACATGATTATTCACTTAAAATGTTTTGTTCTTTATTTTAATATTTAGTAATATGTGATATGAAAAGAATTAAAGATTGGTTAATTTTTTTCTAAAATTCTGCTAATTTATATCAGGATTACTTCTTTATATTTTAGAATTATTTACTGCCCTTTAAATAATATTATTTTATTATGAAGAGATGTCCTTCATTAAAAGATAAGAGATATTCCTTCATTAAAATAAGCACATATTGGTATAACAATAATGAAAATATTATTCTTTACTCAGCTGATATATTTACTGTATGTATATTAACTTTATTCCATATTTTCTCAATAATGAACTTTCGAAACTTCATGGAATGCCACTGCAGTTCTGAACTGAATTTGGTAATGTTATTGTTTAAAAAAATAATTTTGGGTACAGATAAGGTTATCATGCCTAAATTATCAAATAGAAGATATTTTTTCAAATAATGCATGATTTTTCATAAAAACGCAGAATTCTTTTAGCTTATACCACAATTGCATTAGCAATGAATGCATGTTGCCATGTTCTGTTATAGGAACTACATTCAGAAACATGTGCATGTGTGAATCTGGAACACAGTAATACTTGCCCACAGTCCTCCTTTCTGAAAGAAAAATAGTATCATTTTCTTCCAAACAGTATTTGTAAAATTTTTAACACATCATATGTTTGAAATTATAGTTTATCATAACTTTTAATTGAAGCTATTATTTTGAGATTTATCTCTTATTGCCCCCGAGTGTTGATTAGAGAAAATACTCTTTTATTTGCTGCATTACTGCTTGGCATTCGGAAAAAAAGGGACAAATTTTTAGAAGTTCACTGAATGTTTTTTAATGCTATTGTTGTTTTGAAAAATTTCCACCACTGCTCATTAAGAATCAAATTTTGATCAATACTAGAAGAAGTGACATATTTTTGAACACTGGAAAACTGATTAAAACCTTTTGTGTCATTTTTAATCCTCCTTTGCCTACTCTAGACGAAGAATAACTTCAACAAGCTCTCCATTCCAAATGCTTAAAGGATTCTTCATTTTTTCTCATAGTCAAAACACGCTTTGCAAAAATCTAGTATCTTTTTGAGGACTTTCTACAGGAAACTGATTTATATTCTTGATATGCATGCTTAACCACACAAATCAATCTGCCTGATATCAAACCCAGGTTGAACTATCAGTGTTCAATATCTTAACTGTTCAATCGCTAGTGGGTCCATTGAAATAGTAGAAGAAATATTCAGAAATTTGAAATAATTTAAAATAAATTCTGGAATTTTTTTTTTGAAATAGATTTATATTTAATATCAATTAGAAAAATTCTGAACAAAAATGCAGTGAAATTAGTGTACGGAAGAAACAAATATGCATGAAAATATGAAATCCCATCCCCCCAAAATATAGATTTTATATGTTGTTTATTTCACATATATCTCTTTTCAAGGATTAAATATATAGAATAATTAATAAACTTTAAGAGACATTTAACTATAAAATAATAAGTTCTCTTTCAATCTTTAAATTTTCAACTATGAAATCTTAATTAAAAAAAAAAGCTATGAACTTCAAAATGTAAACATTAAAATGTATTAACAATCAAGTAAATTATGAAACATATTTCATTAAATTATAAAAGGTGGTTGCAAATATGTATCTTAATGACATAAAACAGTATTTGGCAAAAGCTCTTGTATATGTATGTCAAATTTGTTACTTCGAAACTTCAGACTATTAACTAGCAATGTTTATTGTCATAAAAACTATGGTAATCTAAATCACCTGGTATGTATTCCGAAGATCAATTACATACGTTTCCTTCAAAATTTTGAATTTCAAGAATATACAGAACTAGCTAAATCACCAGTTTATGGCATTTACATAAAGTTTACACCAGTTTCTTGCTCGCTAGTTATAATCAAAACTTTCGTCTTATGTGTACGCTACACGGCGGACATGATCATCAGTCGTGACGTCACGCTTCCCCGGCTTCAATTTTGTGACGTCATGCTTACTCCATCTATTCTAACCTCCATGGTGCCCTCTATTGTGGTGGAAAGAGGTATGCTCAATGTGTTAGTTGGTATGTTTTGCACTAGTTAATTATAGCCTTTTTGCTGCCTGGCGTGGTTTCTGTAGCTCCCAAATTCTCCCGCCTACGCTCGGTGCGGGCACTGGCTTTAGCCCTGCTAAAATCTAATTAGTTGTTCGATTCAATAGAAAGGTATGTGATAGGAAATCTTGCATTATATTTTATTGGGTGTAATAGGCCATGTGTCAAAATGGGTTTTTCTAAATTTATGCCAACATAAACAAATATTTGCCCCTTTATTTATTTGTTATTAAAAATTGTATTTTATTCGACAGTTGAATAGCGTATAATTTAATCGTTTTTTAATAAAAGCAAGTTAAGTGTTTATAATATATTCAAAATTAATACCGCTAATTTAATAAAAATAATACGACCCATTAAATAAATGTAATAATATAATTAATTTAACTTTTTTTAATTAATTTAATGTCTTTCAGGGACAATGCCCCTTTGGACTATTAAAAAACCGCTTTGTGCGTAATATAAAATCTGAAAAAGCTTTCGGATTATTATTATTATTATTCTATCTTTTTATTGTGAACGTTTTGTGTGTTAAATTTATTAATTAAATGTTATGTCTTCGCACTTACGCTACATAAAATAAAGCTGAATAGCAAAATCAGAAAGTATTTAAAAACAGCATATCTTCACAATTTACGATATACATTCTTGCAGGTTGGAGGTATGAATGTTTTAATCCGTGCAGTGTTGTCTCTTTTATATACCTGAATGTGTTTAAAATCATTAAAGGTTTACAAAATATGACTTATAAAATTCAAATTTCGGACTTTTAGGTGCATATGCTCGGGTGGAGGTCTATATGTTATTCAAAATTTGATGGCCCTAGATACTGTCGTTTTTTCACAGCGAAAGAAAGCTACATATAATTCATGCAGATTCTTCATTATTTAATTTGTTTAAAAGTAATACGGGGCAATACTATTTGGTGGCAACAATCAAAAAAGTGATTCCGTATTTATAGTGATATGCCGCCAAATCCAGTTTCGAGACTAATGATAAATTTAATAAAATAATACCGCTAAATGAAAATCATACTTGAATTTTCGCTATGTTTTTCTGTAATATGAACCAATCTAAATTCATTTTGAACTGTTTATTAAAGTTTTCCAACTAAAAATGTAATGATATTATTTAAAGAGGGTTTTCACCTAAGGTACCATTTCCGGTTTATCATAGGTAGTGAAAGTTTAATATATCGTTCCATATCAGTAAAAGACGCAATTAAGAAGTCTTCGTTTCTAATTGTTTATAGGAAAGAATGCGCAATATGAAATTAAATCCCTACGAAAGAAATGACTTCTACCAGCTAGTAAAAGAAACTTGCATTTTCCCCCTCAAATAAGAAAATTAACATACCTGTGGCGCCCTCTGTTGAGCAACAGTGATAGCAAGACTAAAACAGACATTGGAAAAAATTGAAGTTTAAGTTTTTTAAACACTTTCGAAATCTGGGGTTTGAACTAAATTAAGATGTCGGAATTCAACAATTTTGTATTGTATAGAAAAATGAGAATGGGGAATTGAAAATATTTTTAGTACTTTAAATAAAAAAAAAAAAAAAATCAAAACCATAGTAAAAAGGCTAACTTTTGACTGCATAAGACCAATCTCGAAGACTTAAAACAATAAAATATTCAAATTTTCATGGTTGAATATTTAAATTAATATTTCGTTGGGCGAAATATTAATGTATCCTCGAAACGAAGCAGTAGTACAAATAACAGTACATAGCCAAATAAAAAATTACAACACGCAAATCTAATTCAATTTTTCATTTATAAACCAATCGAATTCTAGAAACATGTTCAGCATCGCTGTGTTACTATCTAAAATATCAGTGAATCCCAGTTAATTAGACGATATATCACAAAATTTTTGGCACAATGTTTTTTTATAGTACGGCACAACACAAATTTTTATGATTAATTTTTAGTCCAAAAGGATTTAGTCCCGAAGGACTATTACTTTCGTTTGGGCGTTTTGCGTTGTTTCACAAGAAACGGCGTATCACTTTTCAATTTAGTGCTTATGTTTCTTTGTTACGGGAAAATAAAAAGGAATTTTAATTACAGTTCTAAATAAATAGCCAAATAAATGTGAAATTCGTAACAATATTCTCTAAAACTTTAACGAATTTTTCATTAACAAACTCAAAGATTTCAAAGTCAGCAATACCAACGTTGTACAGAAAAACATTTTTATCTCCAGCGCGTGAGAGCGTGCACCGAAATTTCTTAAGATATGCACAATTTAAAATTATTTTGCGATATTGCTGTTGAACTGAATTTTATGGTTTAAGTGCGAAGAATATGGTATTTAACAAATAAAGGTAACACACAAAATGTTAAATAAACGCCCCTTTGGACGTAATTAAAATCTGAAACCTTTCAGATTTTTTTTTCTATAGTTTACTGAAGTTTTAAATTCTAATCTATAAATTTGTGACATTATCAGTTCAGAACCAGATTGATAAATTTACTTTCGTTACACTAATACCGCATGACGATTGATGTGACTAAGGATGTAAATACTTTTTTTTTCTCTTACTCTTTCCATTTTTAGTATACACGATCAATTTCCGTCTTTCTCGCTATCATTTCTAAAGTTTGATTATTGTTGAGTGTGGGATGGATTTAAATGTTTTATTTTTATTTCACAAAAAGCGGAAGTACCCGACGCCAGTTAATTTAGATTGAGAGTAATATATCTAACAACAGAGAGAACGATATCGCTGCAATACTTCTCTAATAACGTGCAAAAAAATAAGATTTATAGTCATAAAACTTTTCAGTCTGATGCGATATGGAACCCACATAAAAAATTTCGATAGAAAATTAAATTAATTCTCTCTCATTATATCAGCAACAATGGCACGCCGATTTTAATGATTTTCGTCTTTCTAATCAAATGGTCGTAAAAATTCCAAGTTCCATCCATTATATCACCTATACTTAGTCGCTTAAATGTGGCAAAAAATTGATCATAATTGATCAGAAATCAATAACGCGAACAAACAAACAAACAGACATTCTTCTTTATTATATAGATTTTGTAAAACTTAGAAGTTTTTGATTAACAAACTGCACGATTTGAAAAGCGAGCAGTAGCAACATTTTTCGAAATAAATATTTTTATATCCAACGCGCCGGACTGTTGCCATTTGGAAAAAAAGGACTGCGAAAATTCGCGCTTTCGGAGTTTTTAATTAATATTTCGCCTGATTAAAGCCGTACGAAGATGGAAATAGTCGAAATGGCTTCCCACGAATTTTTGGAATCGGGAATAATGTATTTAATATTTGGCAATGCTATTTTTATTTCATCGTAAAACTTAGAAATTTTTCATTAACAGACTCTAGGATTTGAAAGCGAATTGTGGCAACAACTTTCGAAATAAAGCAGATTTTCAACTCGAGCTTGCGAGACTGCTGCCACTCGGAAAAATGAAGGCGAAAATTATCGTTTTTTTCGAGCGAGTTTTTAATTAATATTTCTGATTTTATTTTTTTAAATTTACTATTATTATTATTATTATTGTTATTGTTGAAAAAAGTGAACGTCGACTTTTTCCAGGACCCAGAAAAGAATTGTAGAAAGTTTGGTGATGATAACTGTAGTAATGACTGAGTTATTAGCGAATTAAACAAACTTTCTTCTCTCTATATATAGATATTACCACCAGTTTTTGCAGCTGTCGGGACATAATTGAATGGATTTAAACTGCTTTTTACTTTAATATTTTATTCATAGTAATGCGCTCTGTTCCGAAAGCTTATAGACTATATATTATACTACGTGTTTTAGAAAAATGAAAAGGAACGCAAAAACTAAATAAAAATCTAATTATTTGCATCACAAGCGACTTTCCAGTAAATATTCAATTAAAATATCAATATATATTTTTGAAAAAATAAAAACGCAGAAGAATATGCTTCCCAAACGTTTATAGAATATTAACATTTTAACAACTTGTGATCAATTTCAAATTATTTAATACTTCAGAGTCGCCCTATTATTTCGTATGGCGTCGAATATACGTTTCTCCGTTCACAGAACTAAGTTTTAAAATAACTTTGATTCCACATTGTACCATGCGCTCTCGATGGCTGCTTTTAAGGCATTCGCACCTGACCAATTAAGTAACGAGGAGCCTAGTGAACTGCGAAGCGAATAATCGTATGAGTCCAAGAACTAAAACGCAAACTCATGAAGGGTTAAATACCCTTTATTTGCTCAAAATAAGATTAACAGTCGGCCCCTTTCTTTGGGCGCACAACAAAGTCTCCACTTGGGCTTAAACTCAAAATGTAAGAAATAACAACTGAATAATGAATAACTAAAGAGATTTAGCCGAAATTAAAACATTTCTAAACTAGTTGGTCCGCAATATTAAACTAGCGAGTGAACTGTCAAGAGGCGCGTAATAATACTGCCGAGTGTAGTAACAGCTTAGAGAGACGTAAGCTCAAAGGCAAACGCCTGCTACTCAGGCATCATCACACTCTCTGTCGAAGTCAGTTGAACTTGACTTAAATACTATTCGTCATCTCATTTGCATTTAACGCGATTCTAAAAACTCATTCTGGTAGGAAGTTGTAAGTTGAAGCTAGGTGAGGCATCAAAGATGCTGTTACGGAATTTGTATTTAAATTGCTATTTTTATTAGAATTATGATTAAAATTGTTTTATGCAATGCAGCACGAGACTTATTTGAAGAGAAAGCTTACAAGGTATTTCTCCCGCTTTCTTCACATGCCTTCGTGGTACAGCCTTCGTGGTTTAGTGGTCTGATTGCTCGACGGGTAACCGAGAGGTCCGTGGTTCGATTCACAACAAGGCGTTGCTCATTTTTCACCTCTCCTACTTCATAATAACCTAATGTCTCTACAACTGGCACCCGAACTAAAAAGGTGGTGGATGATGATTTTCCATTGCCAGGACATGGCGATTGGGTCCCCAAAACCCCAATCGCCCTTTAAAAAGGGAGTATATAAGGTATTTCTCCCGCTTTCTTCGCATGCCTTCGTGGTGTAGTGGTCTGCATGCTCGACGCGTAACCGAGAGGTCCGTGGTTCGATTCCCGGGGAGGGCGTTGCTAATTTTTCATCTTACCTGCCTCCAAATAAATACCTAATGTCTCTACAAGCTAAGTCGGAAAAGTTAGAATACAGGAGCACGCGCACTTAATCAAATAGTTATGTCGTAATAGTACTCTTTTGTTATCCAGAAAAATCGAGAAAATGCCAGAATGATCTCGTGCATGATTAAAAAGCTTTCAAAAGCCGGCTTAAAATATTTCAGATCAGTTGTTTATGAGTTGTTTACTTGGTACTGTTATTGATTGTAGTGAATTCGCGGTGACATCGGATTAGCTTTCTCTGGTTTTGAATTGAGTTCTATTTATATTTTAGTAGTTTAAAATACAGGGTGTTTATAAAGTCCCGGACCCATTTTGATGTTTAATTACTCATAAAATAATGAAGATATAAACAAACTTATGGCATTTATTGATGGAATAACTTACATATTTTCCTTTTCAGGTTTGAATATCTTTACTTTTGTAAATATCGTCTGCGCCTGTGGTTAATTTCAGATAATTTCATTTTCCAGTCTAAATATCTGCACTTTTCTAAATATCGTCTGCTTATTAATTGCATCTTTCTCTCTTTTGTTTTTGCAACTATTGCAATGTTTACTTTTGATGTGTTTGTTCTGATACTTTTGTATGGGATGTTTTAGTCGACTGGATATTAAGGAGAATGCATACACCACAAGAGAAAGCACAGATTTTAGGGTGGTTCATAGTAACGAAATCCATAATGCACCTGATATAACGCCGCTGGACTTATCCCTTTGAGGATTTGTTAAGGACAACGTTTGCAGGAGGAGAGTGTCGAACATTGATGGCCTGAAAGCCAGAATGACAACCGCAATAGCCTCTGTGGATGCGGACAGGCTTGCCGGTACCTGGCGTGAAATTGAATATCGACTCGATATTCTCCGTGCGACGAAGGGGGCACACGTGGAAGTTCATTGACAAGGGTCATGAAACTTTGTGAGTCTATCTATCCATTTATGTTACTAACTTTAATCTATCTTTATTATTTTATGAGTTATTAAACATCAAAATGGGTCCGGGACTTTATAAACACCCTATATAGCTACTGTGAGACCTTGCGATACTGTACAAATATCTCCGACGAAATTTCAGCATTTTGCTTTATTTCTTGAGATAAGAATAAATTTTATTAACTTTTCATCGACTTGTGCATTCAATCAATTACGAGCCCGTACGCTCGTAGCAATACATTAATTTAAAATAACTGTTATAAAATTAAAATATAACTTACAAATGTAACATTTAAAACACAAAAATTTTAGGTTAAGTATTTCTGCAAATATAATGGAAATCGTCTAAAAAGTGTGCGAACAGCCACTGGACGATTACTTTGATCGGATGATGAGAAATTTATTATTATTATTTTATAAATAACTCCGCTTAAAAACATTTTCCTTGTTATTCATGTTTGCTGAAATTTCCTTGCTGTGGGGGAAAAAAAAAGAAAGTTTATCCGCATCTCGATTTATCATTCTTATCGGACAATCAGGAAGCAAAGATGTCAGATTTCATTTTAATTTCATTTCTTTTTTCTGGAAAGTTCCAGCGATTTCATAAGTTGTGAAAGCTAAACATAAATATATTATTACCTCGTCTCTTCCGTTTCCCTTGTAATTGCTTCATTGTATCATTATAGATGTAACATTCGTATTTATATCATCCTTTCTCTGCGTGATTATTTTTATCTACTTATTTTTTACGTCTACAAATTTTCCGGTATCACGGAGTTAATTCGTGCTAAGACGTAAATGCAAATTTTTAGGAAGTAGATGTTTCATTGAAACAGATAAGTTCCCTTGTAAAAATATTTTAAACTCTTCTTTAAAACAAAATAATCCCCCCCCCCCGATTCTCCGAGCACTGAATACTTGGGCCTCACGCACGATCTGAAAACAGCCGACAGGCCAGAATTTTCTTTAACAAAATTTAAATTGCGTTTGTTAAAAAAAATTCTATTATAAAAAATAATTTAAAAAAAAAACCGAAAGGTTTCAGATTTTAAATTACGTCCAAAGGGGCGTTTTTTTAACATTTTGTGGGTTACCTTTATTTATTAAATATCATGTTCTTCGCACTTAAACCATCAAATTCAGCTGAAGAGTAATATCGCAAAATAATTTTAAATTGAGCATACCTTTAGAATTTCCGATACACAGTTCCGCGCGCTGAAGATAAAAATGTTTTTTCTGTGCAACGTTGCCATGACTCGCTTTGAAATCTTTGAGTTTGTTAATGAAAAATTCGTTAAAGTTCTACAAAACTAGAAATCGATAATAAAACAAATTCCAAATTTCAAATTTAGGCTTTCAGATGCCCATATTCGCAGTAGAATTACGTCATTCAAAATTGGATGGCTCTAGGTACCGTCGATTCATCTCAATGCGAGAAACATACATACATTTATGCAGATTCTTCATTATTTAATTTCTTTATAATACAGGGCGATAATATTTGGTGGCGACAATTTGAAAAGTGAAACGGGCATTCGGAGTGAACCGACGCAAAATCTCAAGACGAAAACAATAGTCTTTCGGGACAAAGCCGATTTGGACTAAAAATTTCAGATAAATTTTAAATTTCGCTTACTAAGTATTTTTCAAAACACTCATGAACACTAATAAAAATATCGTAAAAGAAAAAAAATTTAAACTTATAAGGTATTTCACCTGCCTTCTTAGCATACCTTCGTGGTGTAGTGGTCAGCAAGCTCGGCGCGTATTCGAGAGGTCAGAGGTTACAGTTCCGGGAAGGGCATTGCTCATTTTTCATGGCTCCCGTATCAAAATAACCTAATATCTCTAAAACGTGACCTTTCATTGCGCCCTTGGCGCACGGTATTAAAATTCCTAAGTGTAAAATAAGCAGCATTGTTATTCGGAAATAGAAAAACTGTCAGTCCTTATTTCGACTTAGAAAGAGGTGTCCAAACGAATACCCGAAAAACGTAGGCACTTTTTTTAATATTTCTGAAGTTAAAGCGTTGCTTACAAGAGAAAATCCGCTGATACAGAAATCAAAGTCTTTAAATATATCTTTAGCGAAAGTAAATAAAATAATAAACTAAGATTTACAACTCAAAAAAGCTAAAAAAATTTATGCTCACCAGCTTCTGCCGACTCGCGTGCCCAACGCAGAACAATTTGTAGAACTATGCATGAAAACTATTTAGCAGGATATAAATGCATACTCTTCATGAAGCATGGGTTTAACTAAATAACTGCAACTACACCCCCCCCCTCCTAAAAAAATTATTTATTATTGAAAACGAAGAGATGGATTCTATTAAGGAAATTATGATGCAGACCAGAACAAAAGACTATAAGCTCCAGAAAGAAGTTTATCAGATCGAACATTTTAAAAAAAGTAATCTATACGTTTATAACCTTAATTAAATGGCCCAAAATCTTTCTAAAACTATGTAAACACTCTCTGTAGTTTTAAGACGTTGTTAAATTTTGCTTTCCTGAAACATAAAACCTTGTTATATGTTTTAAATAAAATAATATTATTTTTTATATTATTTATTTAATTGAGGCCGATAGATAAAAAAATCTGATGTATACACCACGACTTCCTTGTACGGAATATGAAATTATACGCATTTCGCATTTCATTTAAAGTTATTGGATTGTATTAAATCTACTTCGCCGATAGCGCATAAACCACAATAGAATAAATGCAGTCTTTAAAATTCACTATATTTGTTTATCACAGCGACACTCTGGTGCTAACTTCACTTAACAATGTTACATCTCATTCATTTTATAATTCAGAAAGCACAAAAATTATGTATATCACTTGAAGAACTACTTAACCGTTGCTGCATGTTCTATTCAAATACTATGATAAATCTAAAACGATGTATAAAAGATATTAGAACAAAAAATTTTTTTTTAAAAAAAAAAACAGTTTTTCCCAGACGATTCAGTATTTCTCATTCAATTAATTCAGTTCTCACTTCGCGTCAAAGCAAAAATACACTCATGTCCATAAATTAAGGATAATTCGGAGTCACGCGGAAATCGAACTCTATCAAGAATCATATGCAAATTTCAGGAAGTAACCAGATGACACCGATGGTACGTCACAATGACGAGAGTGTAAGAGAGTGATATATAAGGAATACAGGCAAAGAAGTAAAGTTGTTCGCAGGCTTTATAAGCATTTCAGTGCAATAACCGAATAGTTATGACACAAAGGACGCATTTGGATGATTTTTTAAGTGGTAGAATTATCGGCCGTCTGGAAGGGGGGTGTACCCGACTGGAAGTATCAGACGAACTTGGAATTGCCCAGAGTGTCATCTCCAGGCTTTGGCAACGATTCCAAGATGATGGTAATGTGAGTAGACGTTACAGCACAGGTTGCTCCCGAGTTACAACGCCGAATGAGGACCGGTATGTGGCAGTTACTGCCAAAAGAAACAGGCGGAGCACAGCCTCAGACCTGTCTCGTCAGCTCTCTTCAGCCACTGGTTCGACAATTTCAAGGCAGACTGTGTACAGACGCTTAAGGCAGATTGGTCTATATGCTCGTAGACCTGTCAGATGCGTTCCACTTACTGCAACTCACTTTTCGCCTGCGGTTAGCCTGGAGTAGAGAGCATGCATTGTGGACACCGCAACAGTGAGCTTGTGTGATGTTTTCCGACGAGTCCAGGTTTAGCTTGCAGTCTGATTCTCGCCGGACTTTCATTTGGAGAGCTCCAGATACCCGTTACCACGAAAACATCATTGAACGGCACCGTTACGATGGTGCAGGAGTGCTCGTTTGGGGTGGAATTATTCTGGGTTCCAGAACTGATCTGCATGTTCAAATTGGAACCATGACAAGCCAAATCTATCGGGACGTCATTCTGGAACAACATGTACGTTTGTTTCGGGGCGCCATGGGCGCACAATTTATTTTATGGATGACAACGCCCGTCCTCACCGTGCAAACATCGTAAGCGAATACCTTCAATCGGAGGATATCACCCGTATGGACTGGCTAGCATTCTCACCAGACTTGAATCCAGTAGAACACGTGTGGGACATGCTTGGCCGACGAGTTGCAGCCCGTCAACCTCCTCCTACATGTCTACCGGAACTTCGTAGAGCACTGCTTTTTCAGTGGTGTAATATCCCCCAAGATCAGACCGATAATTTGATACTCCGCATGCCTAGGCGTTGTACGGACTGTATTGCATCGTCTGGGATACATACAATGTATTGATAATCATATCAACCATGTAATATTGGTTTTTTGTAAATAGGTTTTTTTTTTTTGTAATTTGCTCCAGGGAGACAAAATCGCTAATTTGTTTAATAATATCAAACATATAGCATCTTTTTTTGCTCTTTACCTTTTCTTTAATAAATAAGCTTTACAAATAAGTCAAATTCGTTTTGCTTCTAACTCTTCCTTTGCCTGATTTTGCATTATCCTTAATTTATGGACATGAATGTACATAAAAAACCCAAAATATCTATATTAAAAATTACGAAGTAAATCTTAAAGACTTACTTGTGTTTCCGAGAATAACTTCTAGAATGGGTTAAGCATGATTTAATTAGCAATAATAAAAGAAGGCGTTATCTTTGTTGTTGCGAAGCTTAGTTTATGTAGACTGGCAACAAATCCACTATTCTGCTAAGTTTCAAATGTATACAAATATGGCTGCTATGTTAATAATAATTAGGCTTAGCCGTACTTACACAACTTTCAAATTGTTGATAATTCTACAAATATTGCACGCAGGTTTACTAAAGGCATAAAAACTTTAACCGGAAGATAAGAACAAGATAATTCAATAATTTTTAAAGCAAAAAATGCACCACAATTTACAAACATATAAGAATAAAGAAACTGAGCTTACTGAACCGAGTAACAGAGTGGATATATATATA
>KK118285.1:3539-28358 GCA_000611955.2 Stegodyphus mimosarum | reverse complement strand
ATATATTCATAATAAAAGTAATTAAAAGTAAATTAATAAGCCCAAGACTTGCGCTAAAGCTGCAAAGTAATAAAGCAATAATTCACTATAAATTATAGTAAGAAAACCTCTCCATATACCATCACCAAGGAACAGAAATTCAATTTACATCAGAAAAAGTATTTTTCAGAATTAAAAAAAAATTTTTAAATACAATTTTCAGTCCTCCTTGCTTTAAACACAGTTAAGGAAAAATATAAATCGCATAAATGCCAAAATCAAAAGAAAATTTTTAAGTATTTAAAAACCAGTTATTGTTATTGATAGCAGATTAATCGACTTAATCAAGGGGATAAACCAATCTACTATCAATTAACAACAACTAAAACAAGAGAGAGAGTGTTTCATCTTACTTCCTAGTAAGTATCAAATTATATGGTAGATTCAGATCACAAATCTAATTGATACTCAAATAAAATAAAGATATTAATTCATTAAACAAAATAATCCTGTTAAAAAGCAAATAATCTTTAAAATTAAAGTTTCTCACTCAGAACACAATTAATCCGAACTAGATGCTTACTGTTACAACTAGAACGCGAAATGAGCGAAAGTTTCGCTTCTGACAATGGCAACAGAGAGTCGAAAAACAAACTTTGAAATGAGCGGTCGGTTACTCGGCTGCTCTTAATGGAATTTGATTCGAATAGGAAATTATCCCCCATCTTTTGATTTAAAATTAATCTTGAACCATGTAAATAGTGTAATATAACAGATGTGTGTAAATAAATCTCATTTTGAGTATCATAATAAGACTCATTTTGAGTTATGATTCGAGTTTGAATTGAATTTCGAAATCGAAAGCTCTCCCAAATAGAATCGTCTGCACTTTAGAATTCGAGGATTAGAAATAACACTTACTTTAGAAGACATATCCCCTACACTCTCTTTTCATTTCAAATACAAAAGTGAAAACAAAAGTAGATTCAAGAACAAATTAAAAAAAAAATCATAAGAAGATTAAAAATGGAAAATCCATAAAATTAAAAGTTAAATTACTTTTGGTACGGCAGATTGCAACCAAAATAGGAGGTGCACATCTACATGTTATAGCAGTCCTATATACAAAATTTCAACGTTCTGAGGATACTCGTTTTTGAGTTATGCGAGGTACACACATGCATACATACGTACGCACAAACGTCACGAAAAAAAATCTCTTCAGAATGCATTATAAATTGGTTTTAGAATTTTTTGGGGGAAAAAGCGTCCTTAATTTTGTCCTTACGTACAGATGTTAGGCAAAAACATCTTTAAATTGCATTCGATAGGGATCAAAATGAGTATTTTCTTTGAAATATGATACCCAAAATTTTTCGCGAATACAATACTTCTTTTTCACTTCGTACAAGGAAGTAAAAAGAACTAACTCTTAATTATGTGTTCGGTTTTCGAGAGTATATCCAAGACCATATGAATCATTTTTGAATGATTTTAAACGCATTTTTCTTAAATACCTTTTTAAATTTCTTGGACAAAGAACAATCTGGATTTTAAATAGTTCACTGAGCACTGAATAATTTTTATGCCCATCTCTGAGCTAGTTTGGATTTATACTCATTTACAGCTGGATTATTATCCACCAGTGCAAGTCGAGTGGTCAAGTGGTCAAGGTGGCTGAACACAGAGAGTTCGACCATCGTTCGATGTCAGGTGAACGGACTAGCTGCATGGCTGGTTTTCGTGGGTTTTGATTGCGAGCCAGTTTCCTTCAGAAAGTCCTCCACGAAGGCATCCCTGCAGTTCGGCTGACAGCCTTCGTCTGCTTTGTATATTCCAATTACCTAATTTATTTACATTGCTATTATGAAATTCCGAGCGAGTTCATTAAATTTTGCTTTTAGTCTCTTAAATCCCCTTTCTTTCATTTCATTTTCTTTTTCTTTCTTTCAGATTACTCCTCGTGCTGTTATTAATCGGCCTCATAGTAATTATGTGCATAATTATAGTTTGTGTATCCTATATATGCGCTTCCCGAGGACGGCAGAATGAAGTAGACGAAAGCGGCCAGAGGAGAAATCCTGCTTTTGACAATCAAGTAATGAAAACAATGCATATTATTTTACTTTTTTTCTCCAAATAAAATTTTGCTACCATAAACCGCATAAAAAGCACGTATTTATGCGTTTTGCTTAATTTAATTTTTTATGAAAAAATAGTATTGCTCTTCTATAATTTGGTAAAATTCAAATTTTGATTCCCGTTTTTTTTAAGACTGCTCCAGTTTTTTTAAAGCAGTATTTATTGAAACCCGTAACCTGAATGATCAGCTATGTCTTCGCCAGGATTCGGACCACGGATCTTCTGCTGACTATTAGCTGAAACCACTTACACCATGAGAGCATGTAGCGGGGAAGGTGAAAATGCTTTATAAGGGCCAAAGAAAAGAATTCCTTCGCGAAGGACATTTTAAGATAAACTAGCTCGTAATAGTGTTAGAACGTCAAAAATTCAAATAATACAAAACAAAATGCAAAAATTCTATGTGGTGAGAAACCATCTGGGGTAAGAAAAAGTCAAAAATTCCATTGAAGTGCCTCTGAATCAAGGATAGCAAGGGCTATGCAAATTGTGTAGCGCTGCGCATTATTTATGCGCAAGTGAGGGCGCTGTGGTAACTGCATATATAGCGCGTACTGTGGTTAATGCTCGCCATCGAGCTGCACATCTTGCCTGGGCAAGAGAGCACAGAAACTAGGAGTGTAGAGGACTGGAAACGAGTAGCATGGAGTGATAAGTCTCGATTCTGACTACTTAACGCCGACGGGAGGCTGAGAATATGGCGTCAGGCTCATGAAGGCATGGATCCTACATGCCAGGTTGGAACTGTACAAGGCCATGGTGGCTCAATCATGGTCTGGGGTGTTTTTCGTGGCACTGTTTGGAATCTTTGGTGCGTGTACCAGCCTCCCTCAATGCAATTCGGTACGTAGAGTTGCTGGGTCATTACCTCCATTCTTTTATGCTGTTCTATTATCTGCAAGGTAATGGAGTTTTCCAGCAAGACAACTGTACCTCTCACAAATCCCGGTTGGCTACTGACTGGTTGGATGAGTATTCCTCTGACTTTTCTGTCATAAACTGACCGCCTAGAAGCCCAGACTTCAGTCCTATTGAGCATCTTTGGGATGTTTTGGAACAAGACGTGAAAGGCCATCACATAGCACCAACGAACCTTACTGAATTATGGACAGCTTTAGCCAATATTTGGCAAGCCATTTCCGTGGAACGTTTCCAGAAATTTGTTGAATTTATGCCTCGTCGTGTGGCAGCCGTTATCAAGGCCAGAGGAAGCCCAACTCGTTACTAGGTAGGTATCCCTAATTCAGTGGCACTTTAGTGTATTTAACCTTTCATCAAAGCTAAAACAGGAGAATAATTACCATTATTCACCAGTTTAGTATCGGGTTACTGTTGAGAATTATTGCCGTATAACTAATCGCGTGTTGAGAAAATTAATATGCGATCCCTTTTCTGAAAAGAACGAAGATATTCTTAGACCAAAAAGCCATCATTTCATAAGATCCTAACTGTGTAAGATTTAGAGACAGGTAAAAGCTGCTTTTTATGGAATCGGATCAGAACGGTCACGCTCACTGAAATGAATGCCCTCTTTTCTATAAATCACAGCTCATTTACAATAATCTTGATAAAAACGATCAGGAACGAAGAGTGAATCAAGAGCAGGTAGCGAGGATGGAGCTCAGAGCGGAAAAAAATCGAATAAGCAGTGGGATCGAGACTGGGTAGTGAAGCTGAAAAGAATCGAACGAGGAGTGGGATCGGAAAAATCGACTCAATCAAGCGCTAATTCCCTGAATTGATTTCTTTCAACTGTAGTTTTCAAATTTTGATAATAAATTATATCAATATTCTAGAATAAAATTTTTTCAGAAAATTGGGAAATCATTAATATAAACTCACTTTTAATGTGGAAGGATAAACATTTTTTCCGTGCTATAATGGGAATTGCATCTTTCTGGCATGCTTCCAACAAGAGCTGTCCATGCACTATAAAAGAGCTACAACGCCATTCTCTGGAATCGGAATAAATTCCCTCAGTAAAGAGAATAGGTTTATTCAATTAGTTCCGCAGTAGATCTCCAGCTCTACTTCAGCCTGGCAATCCACTTATCGCTTCGTTGGAAAATGTGTGACAAAGACTTATGAAGTTTTAAATAAGTGTTTTTATTTATGTTTGAATTTAAATAGAAGACATAGCATGTGAGTACAATCAAACCTGTGAACACTTGTAGGTATTAAAAGAGCAAGGGACCCATGGAGTACTTTAAAAAATGCTTTTCAGTTGTTGCTTTTCTCATTTACAGAAGGAAAAAAAACATTTAAATAGCATAAAAGAACTATTATTAAGGAATTTTACATAAATTAGATTTTGCATTAATAATCTTTGCGTAGATATTATGCACAAATATTTTGTAAGAAATAAGTATGTCGTTCATATAACACATGAATTATTGCATATTTATAAGTGTAAATTTCTATATGCGAGAAATTACTGTACCGAAATAACAGGAACAGGTAAAAGGCAAACATCTCTGCAGTATAACAGCGATAGACAGCGATAGAACACTTCAGGGTAGGCGGTCTGAGGGTATATCCCACCCCTTTTGTCGGCTCCATGTTTATGGCTCCATGTTGAATGACCGTATCAATGCTGACACTGGCATATTCTGCAGGCTTTTCTCATTTTACACTCCTGTCGGAAGGTTTAGAACAGCCTTCGACGGGGACATCTCTGCGATTCAAATCGCCCTGTCACAGCTCCAATGCCAATGTGAAAAGTTTCAAGGGCTGTTATACTAGCAGATTCTAAGACTGCCCTCCTGACCATTGCTTCATCTGAAGCTCCTGCTTCAGCTGATATTTTAAATATTCGGTCTGTCCCTGACTGGTTTGATCGAAAACCATATAGAGGTTGCTTTACAGTGGGTACCAGCACACTGTGGACTCCAGGGTAAAGAAATAGCTGACTCCCTGGCAAAGAAGGCAACAAAAATTCCTCAAATAACAGATAAATCCATTCCTTTTTATACCGCCAAAGAGAGAATATTGGAAAAACATCAAAAAGGCTAACAAAGACAAGAAATGGATTGAGGAAATCACACATATTCCACTATGGCCAAGGGACAGATCTGTCGCCACTTTTCGCTTCGCTACTGGCCTGAATGCCTCTCCAAGCATGTATACCGTATAAAAATATTGCCAAATCTTCTTTGCCAATTGTGCAGCATTCGTCAGGAAATAGATGCCGACCACTGGAGTCACTGGCCTCAGGACAGTTGTGGGAGAAATAATGGAGAGCTTGGCACAAGATGAACGCTTTGTAGACTTATTAGCCTAAAGGACTATCGTTTCCGTTTTGCGTCGGTTCACTCTGAATGCCCCTTTTCACTTTTCAAATTGTTGCCACTAAATATTATCGCCTTGTATTATATTCAAAGAAATTAAATAATGAAGGACTGCATAAATGTATGTATGTTTCTCGCATTGTGATAAAACGACGGTACCTAGAGCCATCGAATTTTGAATGACGTAATCCTGCTGCGAATATGGGCATCTGGAAGACCAAATTTGAAATTCGGAATTTGTTTTATTATTGATTCCATATTTTGTAAAACTTTAAGGAATTTTCGATTAATGAACTCAAAGATTTCAAAGCGAGTAATGGCAACGTTGTACAGAAAAAAAAAAAACATTTTTATCTCCAGCTCGTGAGACTGTCTCGCGGAAATTCTAAAGATATGCTCAGTTCGAAATTCTTTTGCGATATGGCTCTTGAATTATCTACATCATATTTTGTAACGCATTTATGAGTTTTTGATTAATAAACTCAACGATTTCAAAGCGAGCAATGGCAGCATTGTATGGGGCGGGAAATCACATTTTAATCTTCTGCGCGCGAGACTGTGTATCAGAAATTCTTAAGATATGCTCACTTTAAAATTATTTTGCGATATGGCTCTTGAACTAAATTTTATGGTTTAAGTGCGGAGAATATGATATTTAATAAATAAAAGTAACACACAAAATGTAAAAAAAAGCCCTTTGGATTTAATTTAAAATCAGATTTTTTTTTTTTAATTTTATTACCTGTTTTTTCTTATTGTACTTCTGATTACAGTTGTCTTATAATCTGCTATTCGAAATTTAAAAAAAAAAAAAATGTTTATAATGAGAATGGCACATGAGAATCATGATATGAATAGTTCAATAACCTGAATCCTATATTACAAGGTGAATTTAAGTCTTGGACTTTTTCTGAAATAGCGTAGCCGCGCAGTTCGAAGAGATCTCCATTTTTTCTATTTCAAGATTGACAGCTAAGAAATTTTAAATATACCATTTAACAAATCTGTTTATTAACAGTCTTAGCATACAAAATTCCGTACCTTTGAAATTAATAAAATATGCATAAATATTTGAGTACTTTTCCTTGGTCTTGGCGACAGAAAACGGCGTTGGCGAAATTGGAAATTTAAGAAGTTCGATTTGTTGCCAAATGTTATAAATCTGCACGAAAATCAAACTGACTATGGGAAACGGCTGTAGAGTCATTAGGTTATTTTGAAGAAGAAATACATGAAAAATGAGTAATGTCCTCGCCGGAACTCGAGCCTGGGTCTCTCGAATACGCGCCGAGTGCGCTACCGTTACACCACAAAGGCATACAGAAAGGAGAGATAAAATATTTACTCCCCCTTTTAAAGTGCGAATGGGGATTACGGGTAGTAAGCATAATGTACATTTTACAACGAAAAACAGCTGTTTTGATACAAGGCAAATGTGAAAGGATAGTTAAATTGCTAGCTGTTTGTTTCTGGTACATGCGTAGATCGGAAACTGGGTATGTGCGTAAACCGGAAATTGCACATGCGAACTGCGTTCGTTTATCACCAGTGCAGAAATAGGCTAATTAACATTCTCACTAATGCCGCTATAGAGGACAGGTACCAAAATTTGGAACAAAACATATGAGTAATATATGATTTTTTAAACAGGACGAACGATCAGCGAGCGTGGCGGCAAGAATGGAACCTCCCCCATGTTATGAAGATGTAATGAAATACGACGCATTTCGTGGCTTTTTAACTTCTGCAAACGATAAGGCTATAAAGAATATAATCAACGAAACCCAAAGGTAAGAATGTCTTCTTATGCTTGTAAGATTTAACTTTCTTTGCTACCATAAATACCATTAGATCTCAATAAGGAACCTGGCGACTTTTCGCACAGACGTAAAAGAATACCAGCACAGAAATACATAATACTCTTTAATTATTCAGCAAACTTTTGGCACAAATGCACGCACTTCATGCTTACAACACCACCGACGACTTGCTTTGGAACTTAGAATAGTTACACAATAATTTCAAAGTTAAAATAGTGCTGGACTAACAATTTAATTTAAGGCTAGCTAGGCTGGCTCAACAACCTTCCCGGCGGCATATAAGCATTCTGTACCGCGCCACGCGCATAGGAAAAAATCCGTACTTGTGATTGGATATACTTTTAGGTGGAATTCTTACCTTTTGTTTTCCTTGAATGACGGGCATGAGAGACACGGAAGCGTGAAAATTATCGTTTGTATTCTTTGAAACGTAAAACTTTAACTGCAGCGTTCTGCATATGACTTTCTGTTTCATAGAATAGTAAAATTATAAAATTTTTCAAACATGCTGGTAATATCAGAAACAATCTTAAGCCCTTAGATTATATATATAGTTTAGTTCGTGAATTTAGAGCAAAAACCAAAACGCAACGATCTCGATCCGACGGTAAAGACATCGTCTGCTATTAAGTATATTATTATTATTGCAATTTTGTTGTATTCTTTTCCTTTCACATTGCAGAAAATATTTCCGTTGTAAATGCTATGTTATTTCCATGTTAGTGTCCATGTCATATCTAATATTCTGTTGCCTTAAATGAAAGAAAAATGCGCATTCAGTATTGCCGCTGAATTTAATACACATGTATATAAAAAGAAACTTCTTTCTCTGACAAACACTATTTTACTGCAAAGATACAGAAGATGGTACACATTAAAAAAATGCGCAATATTCATAAAGTAATATTATTCAGTTTAAAATATGCATCCTATTTCTCTGTTCCAAATCTATAGTAATCATCAAAAATAAATTTTATTTTTTCAGACCGATTATAAATATTGTGAATTTACTGTGTACTATGTTAGCTCCCGATGTAATTTTTAGAAAACTGATTTGTCTCATGCGCAGGCAAACTTGGGTGTTCGCAAAAGATACTCGCGCAGATCTGTAGAGAATGGACATATAATGAACATGAAATAATATTTTTTTGTCTCTAGAGGAAAAAATTCTGCAAAGATACAGAAGATGGTACACATTAAAAAAATGCGCAATATTCATAAAGTAATATTATTCAGTTTAAAATATGCATCCTCTTTCTCTGTTCCAAATCTATAGTAATCATCAAAAATAAATTTTATTTTTTCAGACCGATTATAAATATTGGGAATTTACTGTGTACTTATGTTAGCTCCCAATGTAATTTTTAGAAAACTGATTTGTCTCATGCTTACGGAGATTGCATCTGTAGAGAATGGATATATAATGAACATGAAATAATATTTTTTATCTCTAGGGGAAAAAACCACTATATTTTTATATTAAATTCACCACGCTATGGTGTTGCAAAAAGTGTAATCCCATAGCAAGAAAAGTACAGCGCACCTAATTATCTCTTCGGTGCTGCTATTAAAATGTAAACAAACGGTATAGCGGTGTACCCTCAAGCCCAAGCAAAGTCAAGGCGTTCCTAAGCGTAGAAGAAATGATGTCATTGGAGGCCATATCCAATCACGAGGAGGAAATTTTCCCTATGTGCGTGGCGCGGTACAGAATGCTTATATGCTTCCCGGCGATGTATACTGCGCACACACACGCACACACGCACACACACACACACACACACAAAAAGGACGGTTCTATATTTCCCGTTCTACTGGGCCGATTGACGAAATTCAAATTGCGTTTTCCATGACTCGAAAGCGTGACCTAGGATACATATCAGATTTATATATAGCTTTGTTCTAATATAGGTATTTTGACACAAAATCGAACTTTTTCTGAAATAACATACCAATATTTTTCCATATTTCGATTCTACGACTCAAATTATGCCTAAATATTAAATTTTGTAAAATTTGGTGCGAAATTTACGTAAAAATTCAAAAATTAACTTGGCGATTTTTTTTCAGTTTCAGCCAAGAATAATTCACTTGGCGAACCTCTTAATATGTGACAACCTATTTTCCTTAACTTCCATTGTGCAGAGAAGGAAAAAAAAGTCACATCCTTCCTGCCTTTTTACATTATGGATGACATGAAAAAAAAGTCACCATCCTTCTACTTTCAAATAATTTTAAGGAAGTGCGTAAACCACATTTTTGTTATTATCGCTTTCAACAATAATGCCAAATTTCAAAACGCGCCAATATATAAATTCACGTATATCTTCGGAAATTTTGAATAAAAAGCTCTCATTTTTTGCACGTATGCTTAGAAGTACATCTACTTTAAGATGGTTGTAAACATTTTATAGGTTTCTGCGTGCTTTATCTCCTAGCCTGTCAATCTCTCGATAATGTATCTAATGAGGTTTTCCTTGATATGGTAAAAGTTAAATAGTGTAAAACAGACGTGAAGCAAAACATCGTTATGTCTGAAAGTAACTACATAGTCAGATAAAAGTTTAAATAAATCTCTTATTTAAAAAGAACTTCAAACATAAATGCACGTTCTTACGCTAACAAAATACACTACAGCTCGTGGTGATGTAATTAATCAGGAACAGTCAAATTCAAACTAAACATGTCGACTAGTAGTAAAGGACTATACAATTTAACATTAATCTAAGTTGGCTCAGTAACTCTATCATCGTAACAAATTCAAATGTCAGCAGCGATAACGCAGAGACGAATAATTAAAAATTATCACAGCTAGCATTAACTAACGCAGCGTGCAAATTGAGGCCAGAAACACTGTCTTACAATCCAAAAACCTCAGTTTAAAAACTACCTAAATGTTTCTCATTCTGGTGGGTAAAAGGAAAGGGGAAGTTACAGTAAAGGCTGAAATTACAAACAATTGGCTAATTTAGATAATAATAAGCGAACATATCTTTGAAGAATAATTTCCTTTCTTTTTATGTATCACTTTCTTAATTCAATATGTCTCCTCCTCATTTTAGAATTTTGCGATTTAATTAAAGATTTCTGTTATTCTAAAAAACTAAATGCATTTAGAATGTATAGAAAAAGCTGTTAATTTTATTTCTTTAGTAATATGAACATTCAGAAAAGATATGAATCTACCTTGACTTAAATATCATTGATTACAAGAAAATTAAAATTTACGATAAACGTAGATAATTCAAATTTCACACGCTAAAATTGACCAATTGGACTTCTAACATCTCGAAAAAAGTCATAATTAATGCAATTAATTCCCAACTTCTCAGGATAAAACGAATCAACAATGATGCAGAATTTCCACAAGAAGAAATTTACTACTTCATTAATGCACTTCAACACAATAAAATTCTCAATAAAATAATTTCTCTTTCGCTTATAAAAGCCGGCTTTACCTTAATCTTTAAATTCCTTGTAACAAGTGATATGAAATTTTTGCTTAAACCCAAAGGAGGCAACTTGTGGATGACTTTAACAAGAATTTAATGTATATATGTAATTTAATTCCTCGGAACTCTATCTTTGACACTCTACATCAGTGAATTAAGTTGGTATTTCTTTACATAATTAAATACTCTTTAATTTGCTGGACACTAATGAAATTTTACTAATTAAGAGCCATTTCCTTTTCTAAAAAGACGTTTTTATAGCTCGAATGCGTGAAAAATGACGACGTTTTACTAACAAACACATTTTTCCATTTCTTAAACTTTGGCCAACTCTACCAGCACCCCTTTTTCTGTCATTCAGAAGCTTCCGTCTAACAAATTCCAACACACCCCTCAAAAAAATATTGGATCTCCCCTTTCTAAGAATATAGGCTTAGTAAAAGTGTCGCAAATTACGTAGCAGTTTGTATGCCCTCTCCTACAGCGAAGCAGCCCGTATCATCACTACTCTTGCTTTGAATAAGAAGCACCTACAGTTAGGAAGTGTTTTTTCGTTTTTCACATTTTTATTTGTTGCAAAACCCCTTCATATGTAGCAATGTTTTACTTAATTCCCCTCAAAGGTCGTATTTTCCATCCTTTTACTTTAGCAAAAAGTATTTTCATTTTAAGTACGCATTCGAACCTGGCCCTTATTTAGCCTTTACATTTGACAATCAAATTTTTGTCGATAAAAAATGTGAGCTTTACATTGTAATTAGTACAGCATTTTATTATTTTTATTCTTGTCATTCATTTTACCAATTTTATTGATATTTCTTTCGTTTGTAATTCATCCAATTTTTCCCTTGATTATCAATGTTTTATTTCGGCATTACATGTAAAATGTTTTCCTTGTAACGTTTGTTTCCTTTTGTGTTCGGACAACAAAAGGACTCGTAGGGAAAAGAGACCAACTCAATGAGAGCCTCAAACTTGTATAGATTATTTGAAATATTGCATATAAAAAAGTTTCTAGAATTAATAACCATTATACTAATTGACGATAGAGGTCTCAGTGAGTCGATCGGAAAGAAACCGGTTCTTGTTGTTCAGTTAATTGTTTAAAGGTTCAAAACACTTTTCCCTTGACAAGTTCTGTTTGGAGCTTTAAATAAAAAAGGATTAACTTTGGTTTTCACTGTTTTTGCTTTTTCAACCTTTACTTTTTCTGTTCCAAATATATATTATAAAATTTGCAAATTCAAAAAAATGAAAATAGGTAGGGGATCATGGTTCTTACAATCCTTAAATAATTCTCTCATGTATTTCATTTCCCATATTAGATGGTATAAAAATCCTGCAGTACTACGCGCAGATTTCTACTAGTTTTTCTAGTTTATTCTCTCAACAACATATAAAAAATTTGTCAACTTTCTCAGTAATTCGATTTTCTTTAAAAAGTTAAAACTTGAACGATAGCGTTTTATGGTTTTGTAAAAACTGCGCATCTAGCTGCAATTTTATAATTCTATTATTAACAAGTAAGAATGCAAAAGCTATAGTACACCCTAAACCCTCTGAATCCTATTCGAAGAAGCACGTTAGTGCCAAAATTACACATTAAATACAATTAAAACTTTAAAATCGTAAGCAAAAATTCAGAAGAAAATATAACTCAAATAATGCCTTGAAAATTGTAATTTTTTGGCAAAATGGGAAAAGCTGAAGTTGCAATAAAAACAAGGTATACAATAAACAAAAATGGTAATATTTCATTGAGAGTTGCATAGTTGTCTCGTCAGGGGAAAAGGAAACCGTGCCCCTTCCATTGAAATATTACCTCCACGCGTTTCAACTGACGACCAATTGAGACAATACCGCGTAAAATAATTGACTGAACTTAAAAATCTATTACATCTTTCAATACAAATCTAAATCGTCTCAATTGGACGCCCCTTTTCCCTACGCGTGGAAGAAAAGAAACATACTACTAAAACATAACAATAAGTAATTAGAATAAATGGAGGCAGCTAGGTAACAAATATTGTTAAAACGCCTCAAGACTTCTAAAAGATTTATTAAAATTTACAGAAATCTAAATTTAAAATAGTATTAGAGAGGGAATGAAACCATAAATCATTAATTATAATTTATAGTTAATTTCTGAAACACTATTGGTCCTATATTACAACCGAAGAAATCAAAAAAATCTAAAAAATGGGGGCCCTCTTGCTTAAAGTAACGAAGCTGTTAAATTTGAAGAAAATAAAAAGAAAGTACTTTAAACATATTAAACCTTGTAGAAAAAACGTACACTTTTGTGTAAAATGTTTCTACAAGAAGATATAAAAATAAGACTCACCTTCTTGAAGTCGCGCCGAAAAATTAACGTATTGAATTTACTAGAAAGCATTGCAATTCTACGGGGCTGTAAGTTTAGCTAAGAAATCTTCGAAATCCCAAACCTACAGGGGGAGGTGACGTAGTGAAGGCATAGTTCCGCCTAAAACTTTCTGGACGAATGAAAAGGTTACCCGTGGCCGGGGGGTGTCAACTTGAAAGGCCGGTTGTTAAAAATGGCGTCCTTCTAATGAAAAACTAAGAGTTTGGTGTAAATGTTTCAAAATGGCTAGAAATCGTATTTTCTGCTAATAATTTGGCCAAAAGATTGGGAAAAAAAGGAAGTAGAATTTAACAGTCTTCTTCAGACAAGCGGGCTGTCATGCCACTGTATTGAAAAGAAATTAGCCCATTTTTTTAGTGAAAGAGATAGACATTGGCCAATTTATCACTGTTTTAAAAGAATATAATGTAACTGTGATATTATGTTCAATGAGACCGAGAATTATTTTACATTTGTACATTAAATCATACAGATTGGCCATCAACTATTTACCTTCTAGTAAAAGATTTAAGTAAACGTATCATTATCCTAATTATATGATTTAAAAAATAAAAGGGTAAATGCCAGCTTTTTTGAGTGCTGTTTGGATTATTTTGTTAGGTATTTGATTTTCATTGAGTATTTTAATTAAGTGGAGTAAATCTTCTTTAATATTGTCCGAGTTGTTGCAAATTCTTTTTATTCTGATTATTTGTGAATGAATAGTATTGATTATTATTTTTTTCGAAATATTGGAGTTTCAATTATACATATATTTATATACTTCTGGTGCGACCGATTGCATTGCAGGTGCACGTCTACGTGTTGCTACAGTACAAAATTTCAACGTTCTGAGGTTACGCGTTTTTGATTTATGCGGGATACATACAAACGTACTTATGTACGTACGCATGTATGTACAGACGTCACGAAAAAGCCTTTCTGAATCCATTTTAAATCGATTTTATATTCCGTTTGGGAAAAAAGAGCCCTTTATTCTGTCCTTACGTACAGATGTAACGGAAAAACATCGTTTAAATGGAATCGATAACGGTCCAGATGGATATTTTCGTTGAACTACGATACACCGAAATTTCTCGCGATTACAATACTTCCTTTATTTCGTACAAGAAAATAAAAAGAAAAGGAAAATTAAAAAATTAAAACAGAAGTTTAATATGCACTCAGGGACTACATTTAAATAGACTTCATTCGAAAACTTATTTCTTGCCCCCCCTTTTTTTTAATTATTTTCTACTATTACATTAATTCTTATAAATCTTATGATCAAAATATCATAATATCAAATATATCAAAATATGTTTTTGTATTTCAGACCAAACGTGAAGAAAAACACTCTCATTATTGAAATGATGCCACTGAGTACAATTTCGTCAACTTCCAACCGGCCCGACTTACCTCACAATGCCCCAACATTGGCAACAGGTTGTTGCAGCAACCCATCCAGAAGTGACACTGGCAGCAGTTCTTCTTTTCCTCACTTGACCACCGTAAGCGAACAAGTTGATGCCAATCTACCCGTGACCGTCGTCGTCGACTCCATAGGTGTTTGCTCAGCTCAAATTCTCAATAGCTGTGACACTTCCGTCGAGATGGCCAATTCAGATGAACAGACGACACAAACCAGATGCTGACATCCATAATCATAAAACTGTTTCTACCCTAAAGAGGTGCATCGTACGGTTATGTTCCATTTCAGACTTTTTCTAGATGAGACCTTTTGTTAAAAATCGTGCTATATCAACCTCTCCTGATGACGAAGGGTAAAAACGATTCCCATTACAGCCATTCAGGTCAACGCAAAGTCCGGAAAGGCAGATAGCAGGTCACGTAACTACGTATAAAGTGATGTAACAATGATCCTTCGACTTTTAAATTTTGAACGTTGCTTATGTAAAATCTAAATGGCATTCGTGATTGTACTAAATACAGAAAAAAAGACGCTTTCAAAATCCGACTTTCGAAAAATAGAATTTTCAACCTTGAAAACTGAAATATCGGAAGCAAAAAATGGGGGGGGGGGAAAGGAAAAGGAAATTTTGGGGGGATCTGGAGGCGGTAAATTTGTTATTAAAAATATAATGTTCTAAAAGAATCAGGAAAATCGTGAGTGATACTAGTTTCAGTTTTTAATGAAATAGAGTTATTATTTTATGCATTTTTAAACCTGTGACTTTTACTGTAGAAAAGAATATTACGCCATACGCACAGGAATGGATTTTTTAAGAATATCTGACTTACTGAAAAGTATTCAAGTAAAGAACATGTTTTTCCTTTCCGGCTGAAAGAAATGTTCGGTAGGATACGAGCTGCGCGAAATTTAATTGAAGACCCTCCCCCCTTGTTTTTAATGCCAGCTGCCCTACAACGACAATAGCCAGCTTTTCCATCCCCCACCTTGTATGGGAGTACGAAGAAAAAAAACCACAAACTGCCTGACGTTTTCCCGCCTCCCCCTTTCTAAGAACCTGAAAGATTTTTAGAAAGGGGGAGGCAGGAAATTGAAGATGAGTGCTACAAATGATTCCACGAAGAATGGGTGCCACAAAAAGTCATTTATTGCCATTAATGGGATATTTTACTGAAACTACAAGCCTCTATTTTCGTTTATCAGATATTGTACATACAAAACAAATATTAAATTAAAATCTGGCATGTACTAAAGTAAAAAATGAATTTCTTTTACACTCGTTTTATAATTTTATAATCTTAAAAGAATAATGAGCTAGGTCTTGTATATTCTCTACAGGAATTCGAAAATTTCCGAGTTGTAGATTTTAGCTGCTGATATACATGTGTGTGTGTGTGTGTATATATATATATATATATTGTTACGTTTTTCTGTTCTCCTCTTCTTCGTACGTTAAGGGTTCTTGGATTTGGAGTGAATAACGACGACACTACTTGATGAAGTATCGAAACAAACTTTATTGGCCAGTATTTTTCACGAAAGCTCCAAAATCACGCTTACAGTTGTCGAAGAACTACTATAAACACGCTGAGACAATCAGCGACACAGACTTCGGGCTATCAGGTTATAACGGTGAAGACGGCTTCACGGCAAAGCACCAGAGTATTGTTCCCAACTCTGCTCGGTCGTTCTCGGAAGTCTACGTACTCTCGAGACTCTCCACGCTAGAACTCGCGATGCATTCGACGATAGGCTAGAGTACAGCTCCCGACTCGGTTCAGTCGTTCCCGAAGCTCAACGCACTCTAAGATAAAACTCGACGATGCACTGCCTCACGATACATTAAGAGACTCGGCTCGATGTACTCGACGACCAACTCGGCACTAGACTATGCCCTGACTCCGCAACGACTCTTAACTGACTGATCTCCGCGTACCAGCAGGGTTTATATAGCTTTTGGCTTGTGTTTGAGAACGTTCTGGGTTAAACTACTAAGAATTCGTTCCAGAAGGTTCTCCATCCGTCTATGGCATATCGCCAATTTTGTCTCCAATTTTGTCTGTCCTTTCTTGCCAAATGTGGCAACCCTGCCTTCCCTTGCCATTTTCTTACAACTCTAAATCTGCTTTGTGAGGAAACTATCCTACCGCGCCTGGACATTTCATAACAATATATATATATATATATATACTTTTAATTACTTTCATTAAATATATATATATATATAAATTTTGAATAATAAAACTGATAATGACATACATAAAAATTACACGTAATCAACCTTTCAAATATCGGATTTGTAGAGCATCTTAAATTAGTTTTCTTATCTAGATAAATTTTAATAAGTGTGCTTGGACAGTAGAATGGTTTTAAATTTCAAATTTACAAGTTTTGATGAATAGTTTTAATTTAATTTTAAAATTTCTCTTTATTAAATATAAAAATTAGATTTCTTAAACGGTTCTAAATTCACACCAATGTTATTGTAATATATGTCTTATTTAGCTTTCCATTTTTAATCATTGAAATTATTTTATTTAACGTCCTTACAAATTCCGTTTTTTAGTATTAGAAACGTTTAAATATTTATTCTGTTTTCCAGTTACGCTGTCTGGTATACTTTGGCTTTGCATTTAATTTCTAGTACACATTTAATTAGTAATAATTGATAATTATGAGCATCTACGGCATTTTCGCTTTTAATTTCATCTTAATCTATTTCTTTTTCATATATTAGTTTGTATTGTATTCAGGTTTTCATGTATCTAGAATTTGTATATTTTTGTGTTGTATTTATATTTAAATGATAATTTTTATAAACTCTTGCATCATAACTCTAGCACAGGAATGTTTCTTACACCTTACTACGTATTCATCTTCAGTATGCAGGTTATTTTGAAGTCTAGTTTCAGGCTTATTATTTGTCAAACTAATTAGTTGAGATTGTTATAGAGAAAGGTGATCACTAAATCTCCCTAATAATATTTCTTTTATAAAATACATGAAGTTCACGTGATTTATAATATACCTCATTTATAATTTTTTTTTTAAATTTTCAGCGGTATTGGAATTAACAGCAGATACTCATAATGTTATATATTTAGATTACACTAACTTAGATTGTTATTTCCCTCTTCTTTGAGACGTTTATGTTATATTCCTAGTATTTCATAATGGCATACAGATAAGTTTAACTCATTCACCAAACATGTAAATCTATAATTCAGAATACTTTTGTGTTTACTAGTGCTGCATCTTCTATTTTCTTTCATATATTGTTCAACACATAGCATCTCGTCAGCCTAGTCTCAAAAGTTACGATCAAGCGGTAAAGTCACTAAATATTGGTAATTCGACTGGAGTTTCAAATCCCAAAGATACTCAGCTCTTTCTTTCTCTGTACATATATACTGAGGAAAAATGCATTGTAACCATTTCAATTTATGAAGTAAAAATATTTTTTTAATTTATTCTTTAAAAATATTGCAAAACGTTTCGCCTTAGCATATCTCTTTAAAAATCCCTTTAATAAGAAAAAATAAGCAAAGAAATTAACTCGATTTCTGTAATTGATAGCTTGGTGCAAGTTATATGTAGCATTTTCCAAAAACATAGAATTTATACGGCTATGAATAAATTATGGATTATTTCTACATTTAATTTGCTTAACATGTTTAATACAGAATTTTCCTTTCATACTGAAAGCGTTTAACTCTATGACTTAAACTTTACATTATGACTATGAGTCTCATTCATCAAAAAGATACTGAAGTTGAAGAAACCGACTTAATTCACTATTCTAATAAGAGTTTTAAAATGTAAACAAATGGGGACACATTAGGCTCATAATAATAACAAGAGAATAGCATAATTCAATCACTTTTAAAGCAAAAATGCAGTGATTTATCCATATATAAGAATAAATAAGAAACAGAGTTCAGAGGCAGGTAACAGAGTGGGTACATATGTGTGTGTATATATACATACACTTTTGATGCGACCGATTGCAACCAAAAAGAGAGGTGCACAACTACATGCTATAGCAGTCCCATATACTTATTTTAAACACTCTGAGACTAGTCATTTTGGATTTATGCAAGATACATACGTACGTACCTACAGACGTCATGAAAAAAAAAAATCTCTTCTGAATCCATTTTAAATCTATTTTTCAATCCGTTTTGGAAAAAGAGTCCCTTTTTCTGTGCAAAGATTCTACGCAAAAAAAATTGTTTCAATTGATTCGAGAGCGGTGAAATGGATATTTTGGTTGAAATATGACATTTAAAATTTTTCGCTATAGTAATACTTCCTTTACTTGGTACAAAGAAGTAAAAACTGATCAAAATTGGTTTTTCAAAATTTCCGTGATTTTACAAAATATTTATGCTAATTAAATTAGTTATTTGATTAATATTATGAAGTACTGTTATTATTGTAATTATTATAATAGTAATAGTACTAGTATACCATGCTTGCTAACCGTACAATTCTACAAAGAAGAAATGCTAAACGTTACATGCCCTCTCTTAATAGGAGAGCTGCTCCTAGCAGTGAAAAATGTTTAAAAATTGCGAATTATTATAGTTTTCATAATCATTTCCCTTTCGCTCTCAGAGTTTGAATTTCCAAAATGGTTTCTATGAAAAATTACTTTCTTTGTCTAAACCCACATAGCACAAAAACATCCTTGGGATATCCTGAGGATGTTGCTCGCGGGACATGCGCACATCCTCAGAACATTACGGAATATCCCCCGAACCTCCTAAACACATCCTCCTGAGTGCTTAATGTCACATCCCAGTATATCCTCAAGACATCCTAAGTTCCATCGACAGCATACCGTGTTATTAGGATTTAAAATCCTACTTACATCCTCAGGAAATCCCGGGATATCCCACTAACCTCCTAAACACATCCCATTATATCCTATCTAGGTCCCATAGACAGCGTATGTGATGTTATGGGATTTAAAGTCCTACTTACAACATCCTCAGGACATCCCGTAATATCCCATTTTCCTCCAAAACTCATCCTCCCAAGTGCTTAATGTTATATCCCAGTATATCCTTAGGACATCCTATCTAGGTCCCACAGACGGCATATGGGATGTTATCAGGATCTGAAATACTAGTTACCATATCCCGGAATACCCCTTTTACCTTCTAAATATACTCCCGACTGCTTAATGTCACATCCCCAGGAATCTTGTAAAAATCACTATTTTTGTGTTTCAGATATTGTTAAATCTTTGCATACAGAAGGCAAATTAAATAAAAATTTGGCATGCGTTAAAAGAAAATTATTATTAAATTTCAAATTATATTCTATCATGTTTAAAAAAAAGTTCTGAATTAAAACGACCTGCTAATGTTATTTAGATATTTCCAATTGAATTACGCACACACACACAAAAAAAGAATTTTTGGTTAAAAAAAATTAAGCTATAATTTATTGAGAGGATTGATTGATTATGAATTTGCACTAATGTTTATCTAATTCCTTTCTAGATAAATTTTAGAAAAATTTTCTTAGCATAATTATTTTAATTTATTTAAAATTCGTCAATATTCCAAACGCATAGTAATGTTGTTGTAATAGATTTCCCGCTAAGTTGTTTTCATCTAACCACAAATTTCTGTAAACATTTACATGATTACTTTAATTACAAAAATAATTCTAGTATACTTTAACATACTGAAGAATAGTTAATGAAAGATATTTCTGATGAACGATTATTTTGCATTTATTTCTTTGCTAACTCTTAACCTGCTTATTAGACATGCTTTACTTCGTTCTAACGAGTAAAGAATATCTAACAATTTCCCTCTTGGCTTCGGAAAGTAAAATTGTAACCTTCGGCTTTTCGAAAGGAAGGTGGCTTCTTCGGAAAGTGTAAAGACCTCCTGTAGCGTTTTAAGGGAAGAGGAAAGCTTTTGCTTTATGCGGTTGTTAAATTCCACGGCAGGAAAAGGGGGGAAGAAATTTTGATTCGCGCAGTTAGACAGTTATAGTACACCCAAATGTTCTTTACGCACCTTAATCTCCCCACCAAATGTAAAGAAAAGTAAAAAATAGAAAGTTTGAAATAGTACGATTTTTTGAGATTTTTATCCAGAACGCCTGCCGAAGAGGAGAAAATCCCTGAAATGGAACGATATTTATTGCCACCTTTGGAAAGAATGAATCGGGAAAGCCAGAAATGGAATATCACACACTATACACAGTGTCAACAAAAGTCCTTACCTTTATCTTCGCAATCATTCATCATTAGCACTTTCAAATACAAAAGTGCTTAAAATCAACACCTCAAACTGGTGTTCCCGAGGGCGTAATGACAGACCGCACATTCAGTTGAACAATGTTAAACGAATTACGCACACTGCGCATGCCCAGAAAAGAATCTGGCGTATGGACCAAAGAACCTCTATGTAAAGAAGGAAAGGCTCCATAGACGTAATGTAAACCACTTTGTCTGCAACGCCGCTACAAAGAAAAGGGAACAATCCCCAAGGGATTTGGCGACGCAATATGTTGGCGAGAATTTTTCCTCTGTGATATGCCGGTTCTTTGGTACCTAGACGACATTTTCCCTCTCCGCGACGTGTATAGGAAATTGAGGAACACGGGTTAATCGTTTTTTGACTTGTCGTGATAATTTAAACTCGGAAATGATGAAATATTAGGTGAAGTTTCACTTTCACTGGCTGTTGAACTTCCATTGTCCATATCGCTACTTGAAACCAAAGAACCTATTCTTTGTTTAAACTCTTGCTAAACGTAACGGTCGAACCTGTCCAAACCAACTTCGACATTCAGCTTCGAACTTTGGCGCTTTTTGGCGACAGACATTTCACGCATGCGCAGTTGTTTCCCTTTTCGTTGGAAGGGATCCACTTCTGCTTCTGCGAAGTTTTCCTTCTTAACAGTACATATTCTTTGTAATTACGACGCGTAATTTTAAAAGAAGATAAGTATGGTATATGGTTGATGTTCTGTTATCTGGACGTAAACAGTTCGGAGTTTTAAAACTTTTTAGGTTGTACGTTGCTTCATTCTTTAGGTGTAAATATCGATTGTAAACTCCCCAAATTTTCGTTTAAGAAGGATTACAAAACAGGAAACGTTACATGATGTTGTTTATTGATTGTACTTAGCCGAATGTTTATTGATTGTACTTCTGAGGAATAAAAGCAATCGATTTTTTACCATGCGTTCCATTCATAAATACTTTAACAACTTAAGGAATATATCTAGTTTAAATTGCTGAATTAAAGCCGAAGAAATTATTACGAATATCTGATATTAACTGTAATCTTTATGAACAAAATAAACCAAAATGGAATGAGACAGAAGCAAATGCCATAACCACAAAAAAAGTGTCCGTAGTATTGCAGCCGTAAAGAGTTGCTAAGACCTACATGAACAGGCTTGTGTAGGGTTGTTTATTTTTATTCGCCAGTATTTTCTCCCACTCCAACGGTACACTATTGATCATTCGCAGTAAACGAAATTCGTTAACATTGATCAACTCAGTGTGCGGTTTGCCATTACGCGTCTCGAGGGCCACTTCAGGTCCTCGAAGCACTTTTATGCGGCCCGCGGATAATTTTTAATGTGTATTTTTTTGCAAATATGGTGTTGCAAAGATTTCGAGATTTTAGTTATTTGAAGTTCGAGTTTATATCATTTTCACTACCATTAAAAACGAGCTTAAAAAAATACATCAGAAAATCTATAAATAGAGCGAATTAATTTACCATGTGAAAAAAAAAACTTATTCTAAAATTTGAAGCTACAGATTTGATTAATTTTCATTCGTACTTGTCATAAAATAAATACGCTTATTAGCGAATATTTACAATAACAATAATCGCTTTGTTCGGGAATACAGTTTTATGCGAAGACCTTTCTTCGCAGTTGAAGATTAATAAGAAAAGAACCCGATTGATAGATCAGAAGCTATAATTCCTGATAAAGATAATGCCTAATAATCTTTCTCCAAGGACAGGAACTTTATCAGAATCGAAACGACATCAAGTGTCAGGCTGTAGTGAGAAATAAAGAAGTTCACAGTTATTTATATACAACTATTTGTACTTTTTTATATGTCAAAAATATTTAATAAATAAAGAGTGGATTGCCATTGTTTCATTATTCTCAAGTTTTTTCCCATTTTCCCTGAAACCTCACAAAATTTACATAATCTGTTAATTTTTTATTTTAGTAAGTAATTTAATGATTACTTAAATATATTAGAATTGCTTGAAAGAAATGTGACTTTATGAATTTAATATTTAGCTGTTATTATATTTGAATTACAAAACGCAATCAACAAAAATGACTTTCAGATACCAAACCTTATATTCCAGCTAGAAAATAATTGTAAATTTGAATTTTTTTCCTTTTTCATATTATTGTTATTATTATTTAGGTTTGTTTGGATAAATGTTTAATAAGACAAATTCAAAATTGAGTTCATTTACTTTTGTTTCGTCTTGATGATAAAAAAATTTCTCCAAGCACAGGATGGATTTTCTTTTCTGTTTAAAAAAAAGAAAGAAAGAAATCTGAAAGCTTTCACATTTTATATTACACCCAAATGGGTCTTTTTTAAAAATTATTTAGTATTTAAAAAAATATTTTTGTTATAATGTTTACACACACATGCACGTTTCGAGAGCATTTGGGCTAATGTTCCTTTGGTTTGTTTGAATAAATATTTAATAAGACAAATTGAAAATTTGGTTGAAATATTTTTTTGTTTGTTTTAATGATAAAAAAAAGAAAGAAAGTTTTTGTTTGTTTTAATGATAAAAAAAAAAAGAAAGAAAGAAAAAAGAAAAAGGGCAAAAAAAAAAAAAGAAAATTTTCCGATTTTATATTAAAGAGGCTTTTTTTACGTTTACATACACATATATATTTCGAGAACATTTGGCTAATGTTTTTGAGCTAAAAATACTTAAAAACAGGCATTTTTAGAATTTCCGATACATAGTCTAGCGCGCTGGAGATAAAAATGCTTTTTTTTTCGTACAGTGTTGCCATTGCTCCCTTTAAATTCGTTGAATTTGTTCTTCAAAATTTCGCTAAAGATTTACAAAATCTAAAATGCACAATAAAATATTTTAAAAATAGCATATCTTTAGAAGTACTGATACACAGTCTCACATGCTGGAGGTAATCCCCCCTCGTACAGTTTTACCATTCCTCGCTTTGAAATCGATGAGTTTGTTAATCTAAAATTCTTTAAAGCTTATATAAGTACAAAACATGAAATACACAATAAAACAAATTCAAAATTTAGGCTTCCAGGTGCCCATATTCGAGTGAAGGACTACGTTATTCAAAATTTGATGGTTCTAAGGTGCTATCGTTTTTTTCGCAGTGCGACAAACATGCATACATTCTTTCAAATTCTTCATTATTTAATACTTTTAATATAATACAGGGCGATAATATATGGTGGTAAATATCTGACTGCCCGCATGCAATTTGAGTTTGAGATCATGGTTGTAAATGATGCAAGTATTCGCCCTCGGCCTTTTTTAATGTAAAAGAGTCAATTTTGTAAGAACAATTACACGAATAAATAACTTTTTATTCGATATCTCGGTTCCCGTACTTATATTTGGGAAAATGTCATATTCATTTTAAAAAATAAAACACAAAAAGTTTAACTTCCATATGGCAAAAATTCACGCAGATATATAATGCCAAAATTTGCGATTTTTGACAAATTTTTTAACTTGCCTTGCGGGGTTGGTTCATATAGAAATCAGAATAAATTGAGGGTAATTTTTCACCACCTATATGCCTTTCAGTGGTACGTTTTAGCAATCTACTAATGTCTGTAGAGACATTAGGTATATTAGGTAAGAAATATATTTCTTTGAAAGCAGGAGATGTGAAAAGTTAGCAATACCCTCGCCAGAACTCGAACCTCGGACCTTTCGAATACGCGCCCGGATTGGAAACTCCTACCTTTTGAAATAAGCGCCGAGTTTCCTAACCGTTACACCACGAAGGCATGCTAAGAAGGCGAGAGAAATACCTCATATGTCTTAAAATTATAATTTTGTTACATTTGGTAAGCCAAAAAAATATTCACACAAATAATTTATAATTTTTCACACGTTAAAAATATTTAGTAAATTAGAATCACAATATGGTAATCGTAAAAAAAGTTCTTTAAATATAAATATTTTAAATTTTGAATGTATGCAAATAATGTCACTAATTGTCTTATATACCAATACTGACGCCTTCATAGTGTTTTCAAAAACAGTTCTTTTTTCTGTCCGTACGCACAGATGTCAAGCAAAAACATCGTTCATATGGT
>KK118284.1:234469-249324 GCA_000611955.2 Stegodyphus mimosarum | reverse complement strand
GCTCTCAGAAACGCAAGGGTTTATATAGCTTTTCTTTAAGTTCCACACGTTTCGAGAAATATCTCGACAGGAAGTTGTTCTAGAAGCTTCCCGATTGGACCATGGGATATCGCCGATTTGGTCGCCAAATGGGCGATAAAGTCGCCAATCTAGCAACCCTACCATACACTATTTTATGGCAACCCTAGTGCTATGCCGGAAAGCTTACATACAGGCGCAACCGCCGAATTTTTCGTAACAAAGTGATTATCATTGGTAGCTGGGCTGGCTGTATGGGTCTTTTTGTCATGTAGAATATAATAACATAAAGTTTATTTTTTTATTAATAATAGTAATTAATATAAAGTTTTTTAATATGAATTTGCCATATTATGACTTAAGGTTAATCTGATATGCAAATAATTTTCATTATGTAGGAATTTGTGTTTCTGCTTAAATTTCATATTTCATATTGAATAAAATGTACGTTGCACATCTATGACTTTAAAAACAGTAGCAACATTTTTATTTCATTGAGTATGCTCACAGAATACTAAAATAATGGAAAACAGATATTAAGTTTTAAAACTTTTTTTCTGGTTAAAATCAGTTTAAAAGGCTTAGTTTATGAACAACAATGAAAGAAATAATGAAAGTTACACTTGCTATAATTCTGTCAATCAAGTGTTCCAGAAATTCTGTAAAACATTTTGTGATAGGTAGTAGCATAATGTTTAATTATATACATACAATATTTGAATAAGATACAACTGTTTTTTAAACACGTGAAATTATAAACTATGTGGGTAATTGCATCACAAAAATATGACATGAACTTTTCTTTCAATTATTAAGTCAATTATTAAGCTTATCTCTGCTTCTGAGAGAAATTCTCATATTTAGCTATATTAAATTTATTCTTATGACTGAATGGTATAAACAATATATTTTATATTGTTTTAGAAATTCTAGCACAGAATTACAGAAATTATAATACTGAATATTACAGACATATAGGACTGAAATCATTTATATGCACACAGAATATTTTGTATTTACAGCATTTTCAGTATTTTGCAAAATAATATATAATTGCAATGAATTTTTTTCTAGGAAAAAAAGATAACATGCATCAAAAAGTGATTGGTAACGATTCACCTGTGTTGACCATGGAAAACAAGTCATCTGTATTGATCACAGAAAATGATTTGCCCACATTGACCACAGAGAGCCCTGAACTATCAGCATCTGAAGTCTCTGCTGTACAGGCATTATTATCTCTACAAGATGTGAAAAAAGATCAAGCTACCCAAGTCACAAGTGGTGACTTAAAATCAACTTATCTTCTGAAAGCCAATGAGCTGTCAGACAATCAACTCAAATCTTTTAACAGGACTGCATTCAATAAGCCTCCGTATTTTTTTAGCAGATAAAATTAATCAAGAAATAAAAATAACAAATAAACATATCTTGCCACTGAAGGAACGGATTATCTTAACATTGATGAGACTCAAACTAGACATAACATTTTCAGCTGTCCGTATTTTTTGGATGTAGTGCAAAAACTGTAAGCAATATATTTTTTACACTGATTCCTATTTTAGCAAGTATTTTAAGTAGTGTTATTGAATGGGTTTCCAAAGATGAAGTTATGGCAAATCTGCCAAAGTGCTTTGCTGATTTTAGCAATGTGCGTGCAGTTCTAGACTGTACAGAAATTGTCATTCAAAAGCCCAAATGCCTTACAGAAAGAATAATGACATATTTCCAATATAATGGTGATCATACTATAAAGTATTTAATGTGTATCTCACCAGGTGGGCTAATTACCTTTGTAAGCAAAGGCTATGGTGGAAGAGCCTCTGAAAAACTAATATTTGTGAACAGTCATATTATAGACATGTTAGAGCCACATATTGATGCTATTATGACAGATAAGGGCTTTCTAATTGAAGATTTATGTGCTGAAAATTTCATTCAGTTAATCAGGCCCCCATTTTTGCACAAGAAAACACAATTTTCTGCTGCAGAAGAAACATTATGTAGAAAAATAACTTCTGCAAGGGTTCATGTTGAACGTGCATTCCAAAAAATGAAAATATTTGCTATTCTTAAGTCCACAGTTCCATACAGTTTACTTCCACTATTAGACAACATCATGCTAATAGCAGCTGCTTTAACTAAAATATCAAAACCAATTTTATCTGAAAATAAATATTAATTTCAATATATAAACATAAAACCCTTCTTCTGTTCAAAGTGCTGAGAATGTAATTTGTTACTTTTTTATTCTTTTAAGGTGGTACACTTATGTATTTTAATCTTATAATTCAGCAAATGTTTAGGATTAACATTGTATGGTTCAGGATTAACAATCTTGTAATTTAACATATGTTCAGGATTAATCTTTGTCACATTTTTTTAACAGTGTAATTTAATGAACCACATTAAGATTCAGAAAAACCACATTAAGTTCTCAAATTTTAGAAATTATTGATATTACGAATTTTATTACATCTCTGAGATAAATTAAAAAATCTTGTAATATGATGATAAAATAGTATCGATTGTCTAAGACTAGAACTGTAAACTTTCATATAATACTTTTTTTTCAGATGCAAATAAAGTTTCTAAAATAATCAAGAATTTTATTTCAGGGAAAAATTGTTATCTTCATACATTTCAAAATAAACTATATTCTTCAAAATGTAATTCCTGTGGAAATTTTTTTGCTTAATTAAAAATTTCATGCAATGTATTTTGATGATCTAAAAACATATGATTGCTATTGCTACAGTAAATTTCATGATTTTCAGCAATTATAGACGCAAGCTTTAATTTGAAATTTATTATGGATGGATACAGTTTAAATTATTTTTTATCTATCAAATGACAAATTACAATTTGAAAGCATTTTGATCAAATAACATTTACCAATTTTATTTTTAATTTTAAAATAATGAATAAATAAGTATGTTATCTTAACAATTATGTTAAATATATTTGATATATAGTAAAAGCCAGCCTATCCGTCTTTCAGTAACCAGAATATTTTAAAATTCTGGAAACATTTCCCCTCTCAGAAAATTTAATAAATGATTTGTAATGCCATTTTAGATGCTCGTATTACTGATACTTTGTTTGCCAGTGTGATTTATACTATACATATATACGTATTAATTATGAAAGTAAATTACTAACTTATTTGTAATAGCCTTTTACATCTTTTCTTTATACACTCTTATCATAAATTAAGGAAAAATCACGATTACTGAAAAGGTTACATGTAGAATTTTATGAAACTTACGCACAATATACAACATATAGTAAGGTATCAAATAACATAAAATGAAATTACCTGACAAATTATGGTAGTATAGAATTTAGCATATGAATAAAATGAACAAATTGAAGACATCAGTTTGCTATAGTAAAGGTACCTTCAATATGGAATATAATCGCCTCTAGAAGCAATACAGCACATTCAGCGATGTGTGATGCTTTCAAATATGCAGTCTATCAGTTCCATAGGAAGCGAGAGCCATTGCTCTTGCAAAGCAGCTGCAAGCGCGCCAAGGGTCTAAGGGGGTGGATTATGAGCAGCTAAACGTCTCCCTAAAGCATCCCAAACATGCTCGATAGGATTCATGTCCGGGGATCGAGCTGGCCACTCCATGCGCATAATTGTTTCCTGTTGAAGATAATCATACATGATACGAGCCCTGTGTGGTCTTGCATTTGTTGTCCTGTAACAGGAAAGCATCACCTATTGCCCCGGCATATGGGCGCACATAAGCATCAAGGATGTCACCTCTATAAACATGAGCATTCACAATAATGCTAGTCAATATTTATATATCAAATGTAGACAATGATTTTTATATGCCTTTTTATTTTGGTCATGCATCATAAAATGTGTTAAATGAAATTTCAAACTTCACTGTTGCCAAAGCACTAAAATGTTTTCAGAACTTGATTTGTGATTAGGAAATAAAGTAGTAAACATATATGCTGAAATCTTTTAGAGTAACTATTTTTAAAAGGGATTATTTTATATAGGAATATTAGGTATATGATATTATTGCAACCACCGTAAAAATTGCCAAAGTTTCAGAATATGATCAATACTCATTACGTCTAATGATCATACATGCCTTAAGGCATGTATGATCAAATTCCCAAAATTTTTAGCTTCCCAATCCATGTGCATGGTGTGGCCTTTAATGACATACATGCATATAGTTACTCTGAAAGAAAAACAAAAAAATTCAGAGAAAAATAATGTAACAATAAATTAACATGTCTAATTATAACAGTTGATAGTAAATTAATGGTCAGAATTAAAGGCAAAGCCGGATTTAGAGTTGATAAGGCCCTAAGCTATTCAAGATATGGAGCCCTTTATAGATCTGTTATATTTTATTTTAATACTATATTTTAATTTTTAGGTGGGCCTAAGCTATAGCTTGTGTAGCTTAATGTAAATCCTGCACTGATTACAGGTAAATAGATATAATTATAAAATAAAGAAATAGAGTACCTCACTTCATAACAAATGCTTTGGAAATTACTTTTCCAAGATGATGATTAAAAAAATGAACGTTTTACTAGCATATATGATTTAAATTTAACAGAATATATTGCATTATTCCCTGACATGATAATATTAATTCAATGTTAAATATAAGTTTTGAATACCATCCAGAAGTGCATCATTTTCCACACCACCTTAGAGGTATGATGCTAGGTACGTTACCCCTTTCTGGGCGGGTTCTCCGGTAGAGCTATTTCCCTTTCATCTTTTGGTAAATAAACTAATGCTTTATTGCATATTTTGAAAATGTTGGGCAATTATTGGCAATATGTGGTCAAAATATGAAACATGTAGGATAGATATCATATTTTTTATGAAATCAATATCTTTCTCTACAATTATTTTTACGAAACTGTTATCAAAAGATGAGAATATCATAAAATCGCATATGTTGATACCAGTTAAGTACATGCCAAGCTGCACTTGGCCATAAAATTTGTGTTTTTTCTTTAGTGCATATTTTGATTTATCAACTGTTAAATAATTCAGATCACGAATGATTTCTAAAGCAGGTTTTTGGCTTCCTTGAATGGGACATTTTATCTCAAGTATCTTAACATCTCCATTTTTGCAGAAAATTATTCCATCAGGGCTAAAACCAAACAAAGGAGCTTCTGGGTGTACAATTAGTCACATTTACTTACTGAATCACCACAGCTTTTTATGTATGCATTTCTTGCTGCATTTTCAAACTTCAAACCATAAAATGTAGCCAGGTTGCCTCTAAAATCAGAATTAAGGAGCCTATTTATTTTGATACTCCAGTTAGGACTTTTGTTTTTAGAATATGTAAATATTTCATAACATACACTACTTGTTATTCTTTTCTGCTTTTCACAAAGCCATGACTTTGAATTTTGATTAATTGTAGATAATGCCAAATTTTTTGCTTCATCTTTAGTACCCTGAAATTATAAAATTACTTAGTTTAAAATTCTGAAAAGAAATGTAATGCACGAACTACAAAAATATCAAGCTATATGTTTTTATATCTACGGTTTATACAATGATAATTTTTTTTAAAATATAAAAAATGTAGCATATGATAAACATGTGTTTAAAAGTATTGACATTCCTTGTTATTAGATAAAGAGTAAAATTTCTCTTAGCTGGGAATATCAAAATAACAGCACTTTTAAAGATCTAAATTTAAATCCAAAAATTAACCCTATGAAGTAAAGAAATTAATTGATGGAATAACAAGCTGGAGATTAACAAGTATACACATGCTGCAGTTTCTACAGGAAAACATTTATGTTTCATTTCAGCCACCCAAAGTAATAAGCCTTATCCAAATAATGGATCAAGGAATTTTCTAGAATGTAAAAATGAAATACCGATCCCTTTTTATGTTTCTGTGTGCAAGCTGTGAAGGTAGTGTCCATAATTTCCAGAGACAGATCACACTAAAAAGATGATAGATTTATTTTGTTTCTTATTTGGAAAGGTGTAAAAAAATTAGGTTGCTGTTAGTGTAAATTTTGCCCTATGAGCATGTTTGTAGAAGACCAGTCGAGTGACGACAATTCTATTGGCGTTAAAACATGTTTGGTGCCCATCGCGAACATCTTAGATTTATTTACATATTTGGAGAAACTTAGTGAAGAGAAGGTGTAGGTTTGGCTTGATGTACAAAATTCTGTTTCCATCACACTTGACATGTACACAACATGTAGAGTAAGTAAGTTACATGGAATGAAGATGACAAAGGATTTCAGGCTTTTATAAAGTTTGCTAAGAAATGCTCATCTATGTCAACACATGATGTTATAAAACTTCATCGAATACACAGCAAATTTTTTAAAATTACGATGACTGTCTTATAAACAGGCAGATCTTCGAAATTATATGACATCATACCAAGAAATTCATAACTTTCATTTGATAATAAATATTATAAGTTTAAAATGTTGTTTAATTTTTTTAAAATATTAAATCGTTTCTGTGTTTTAAGTAATCTGTACGAGTTTTGATTATTATTTATTTAATAGTGGCTGACATGACCACAATCAGAAACATGATAGACAGACTTCACATGCTGCAGTTTCTACAGGTTTGGTTTATTTAGTTACGGTAAAGCACACGAGGACTATCTGCCTAGGGAAAGGGATGCCTTTATGGAGGACTTTCTAAGGGAACTGGCTCGCATACACATTACACATTGGGGAAACCACAAAAACACCCATGCAGAACACCCTGGAATCATAGCCGGTCGGAACAACCAGGGTTCAGCAATTTTACCTCGCGGGTGCTGGTGAGCCTCAGTTTCTACAGATGGCATCATAAAGTAAGAACAAGTAAGTTCTAGAAATATATATTCAATTATCTAAAAAAAGAAAAGCCTTATCCAGAATTACAAGTTACTGACAATTAAAAGAATTGTACTGTATCTGCTGAAAATAGATATAGAATTTTTAATAGATTTTTTTATTATCATTTTATTGTTCTTATAGGAGACATTCAGTATTTATAGCACTGAGAAATTAGTGAAGAAAAATAAAAAATGTTTAAAGAAACATATTTATTGTATAACTACTAAGCAAATTACTGTACTTACTTGTACATTTTCAGCAAAGAATTGTTGTGTTTCTGGCTGAAGATTGAACTTATATTCATACATCGGAATCAAATTCTTTTCAAAAACTTTAATTAATGTACCAACTAAATCTACGTTACAGACATTGATATTGTTATCTGCATTCAAATTTGGCCTGTAAGAGAAAAAAAGTTAACAAATGAAATTGAACATTTTTTCATATCCTTGAACTATTTTGAGATGGAATCATTTCAGTTAATTAATAGGAGGTATTTTCTACATCTTATATTTCTATGTTTATATTAAAATTACATACTGTTAGACATATTTAAATACCTTTTTTAAAACCAATAAGTGATCTTTTGAAAATTTTCTGTTTTGGCTCTTGACTGCAGCACAACTTATGTAAAAAATGTGATTGTGTTTCACTTTCAATTTCAAATATAAAATGTGAAAAGTATTTAGAATAGTATCTTTAAAGAAAAAATTATGACATTTAAAATTAGGCCACACAGTTTTGTTACAGAAAATAGCATTAAATGTCCGAACTGTTTTTCTGTTATTTTTATCATAAAAACTAGTATATTGAGGGTGTTATTTATACATAATAAAATTTATGTAATCTTGTATTCTGAAAGTCTTTTATACTTGATTTGATAAATGATTGTTATCATTAAAATAGTTGAACTTATTTCTAAATCATGTTCATATTTCATTAATGTTACAAATATATTTCTATCTGATATGCATTATACTTACATTTTTGTTAGTACTTTCTTTTCGAGAAACTTTGCCCGATATTTTTTGCATATGCAGAGTCTTGAAGAATTTGCATATTTCTTCATGTACCTTTCTCTTTTTTACTTCACAGAAACTGTGCTCTGGAGGTGTTTTCACATGACAGAAATCCTGCACAGGAACAGGAGTATATAAATGCTTATACTTCCTAGTGTTCCAACTGTATTTCATATCTGTGGCAGATAAATCCTCCATCTCATTAATATCGTTCCTGCACAAATTAAAGTATGTTGGTAAAATTATTTCCTCAATTTTAATTTTATAAAAACTGTCATTAACTATTTATTTCCATTAAAATATAATAGAAATATCTATCTTTAATTAGGCAAATTGCATAAAAATTAATTCTTTAAATAAAATATAAAATTTTAAATTTTAGGAGGAAAAGTAAATTAGTACAGAAAGAAATTTAAAATTTTACGAGAAAGAGAACATGAAGTAATTTTAGACCTAAATTTTTTATTTTCCCACACGAGTTATTCGAGAAAGGCATCTATTGCTGCTACTGACTTCTATTGCTGCTACAATTTTATACAGATATCGAGAAATGATATAAAAATAATTTTATTATGCATGTATGTATGTATGCCCGCACGTATGTACAAATATTTATCTACACTTTTGAAACTGGTCAGAAATATACATACATATGTACCTACATTTCTGAATCCGGTCCTAATAGCAGAAAAGTACAAATATCTTTGACCACTTTGTTATTGGATTTATGTCAAATTATCCAGTTTGATGACAAATTTTATAATATATAAAATCACGGCATGTAAAAAATACATATTTTAATTAGTTAAAATATCTAATCAATACAAATACTGATACCAGATAACATAAATTTTATATCAAGAACGGTTATTTGCTTGTTTAATGAATAGAAAAGCAATAGCTGAGTGAAAAACATAACACATTTGACTAATTCAAAATTATTAAATCTTACTCATGGCAGAATAGCATAATAGAAACACAATGTTTGCAAGATTCGCCTGCTCCAGCTTTGCAGCTGCAATGAAATGACTTAATTTTCCATCTGCTTTCATTTTCAATGAATACTCCATTAACTACGTGCGGCGGTGAAGAAGTCGAACTTCATTGAAGACATAATGCTTGTATCGCGAATTCTTCATCTTTCCGGGCCTTTATGGCGCACATTATCAGTTGTTTCGAAGCCAAAATTGCTTCCCCTTTTATACAATTACTCGAACTGGTACCTTGTATAAATTCCAAAATTGTTGAAATCTGCAGTTTTTTATCCATCGTAATACAAGAGCTTCAACCGCAGCTAAATCAGTAAAAAACAACTCAGATTTCAGGTCTATTAGCAGTTGCAGACGAATTTGAAACGCCCTCTGTCGGTCATTACAATCGGCCTACCAAGGTCCGTTTCTACGGACCTAAGAGTATACTATAAAGTATCTACTCTTACTCTAGTAGCTCTATACGGACCTTGTCGGCTACAAGCAACTCCAGCTGTTGTATGGTCATCCAAAATATTTACTTAATTTTTAATTGATAAAACAAAGACTACTGAAGCTCTAAAAGTCTTTCATTATTAAGAAAGAGCATGAACCTTTCTACTAACTTAATTTCCTAATACCAATATAAAATTAAATTAATTTTAATTCAATTTAAAAAAAAGGTAAGAAATACTGGTACAGATGAATACTTCAACTTTAACTCCGACGATCGTGGAAAGGAAACAAGACATGGATGCCGAGGTTTTGTATCGTCATTCTTATATGGAAATTTAAATGTATCTTTGTACTTCGATGAGTTAACTAATTCTGCTCGAAATTAAAAATGGTATGACGGTTATTTATGTTTATTGTTTTTTATTCTTCGTTATTATGGAATTTATTTGAGAAGTGAAACAATTGCTTGTGTTTAATTTTTGATTTTTTAAATAAAAATTTTTATAATCATTAGTCGATGTTAATATGGAGACCAAGAGCAATGTAAAAGATTTTATTTATGGGATTGTTTTTCGTAAAATCGCAATTTTTTTTAAAAAATAATTTCGGAATTTTTTCTCCTTTCTTGTGGTTTTCATCAGAAGGCTCTAGACTTACTTATCTGATCATTAAAAATAGGTTTGGTAAACTTATATTTATAAAAAGGAACACTAAATTTTAAGTTAATGAGAAGGCGCTGATGAATTTTCGAATATCGATTAATAGAAGATTATTTATGTAAAATTGTTGTTTATATATTTTTCTCCCTTTCACTTTCTCTTTTGATTGGTAATATCAAAAAATTGTAAGTTGTGCTGAATCATTTTTCATCATGGCCTGATTAATTGAAGAAAATAATTTGTTTGCAGAAGGGCGCTGGGATAAAATATTGGAAACTGTCGAAAATATTACTTTAAGGAACTATATTTCAACATTGAGATTGTAGCAGTTTCTATCCAAGAATTTTGGAATTTTCCGCTTTCTGTGAAATGCAGTGTGTTTTACTTAATTCCTTCTCAGTTTCTCTGATCAGTTTATATATTATAAATATTCTTTGTCTATGTTTATGTTAATTAAGATTTTCAACTTGTATAAAACTATAGTGGTTTTAGAGCTAATATCATATGATGTACATACACACGTATAAGTACTAATTTTATAATTTATGTTTTAGTTATCTTATGTAAGTTATAATTATGTATAAGTAATGTAAAAATTATACCACAAAATTTTCAAAATTAGAATTATTTATTAAATCGTATTTTAATTCTTAAACAAAAGGTTGTATTGTAAATCATGCTGTACATGTTCAGTATGACACCTACAACATTCTACATTTGCTAAATCATTTTTTTGTGTGTTGAAGGCAGAAAATTGATTGTAATTGCTGCAGTATGTTACTGAGTGCTGTCCTTTAACTCTGACAAATGTGATACTTTCACAATAGACTTGGTTTTCTAAGAAATATTACAACTAGAAATCACATCTAGTGTTATCAGATGAACTTGAAGGCCAGTCTGTTAGGAAATAATGGCTGATCATCTGTGTGTCAGTGAAAATTTGCTTTATATATTGCTAAGGAAAATTAGCATTGCAGTGTTAGTTTGATATATCTGTGGGGAAAAGTATATTTCGGGTACCCTTAGCAAAAATTGACAATTTTTTTGGCACCATTCTTGTTTATGTGCAACTTCCTCCCAAGTAAAATAGCAACCAATTATGTCATAATAGGGTTTCAGTAGCATTCAATTACTCAAGGGAAACCCTAAAGTCCGAGAACTACCCTATGGTCCAAAGGTAATCCAAGGACTATCCTATGTCTGCTGTAAAATAAATCCAACTTGATACATCTCTTGTTTGGTTGAGAAAAAAAATTTTTATGGAATGTGACTCGAGTCACGCATGCAATACCCCTTTCGAGACAAAGCTGCAACTGCCCAAGAGTGTGAGTGTGCCTTTTGCCTACTATTCAGTAAACAACCCATTCTGTAACTCTAAATTTTTATTTATTTATTTTTTTTTACTTCCTTTGATAATATAAATATCATATTGAATCTAAGCTATGAAAATAGAAAATAAAATAAGTAATTATGCAAATTTAGGTAATAAGTCATGTTTAAATACAGGTCTTGAGAGATTCAAAGACCTGTGCTGTTCAGAGAGTTAAATTTAAGAAAACATTTTAGCAATGAAGAAATTGGTTAGTATCACCATGCAAGTAAAAAAAAAGGAGATTGTTGAAAGGTTTGAAAATGGCATGTGTATCTGGGACTTGACAATTTCATACTATATGCCGAGAACTGTTGTGTCTACAGTCATAAAAAAGCTGTTATTAAATAGGCTAACATTCTGGAGGGGATGAAATCGATTACCAAAGAAAGATTCAACATTACTGTGTGTTTAGAAACTGCTTTTAATCTATACGACAGAAAGACATTTATGCACAGTGTATAGTTCAACTAGTATTTTAATATTAAATCATGTTAAAATAACAATAATAAGATTTTTTATCAGAACGATTTAGTTATTTTCTGTTTGTTACTTATTGGAAACGTTTGGTTGTTGGAAATCCAAGAATCTGGTACAGATTAGTGATGTGTATTAAGATACCACTGTACACTGGTGTGCAAAACTTAAGCAACAGCAGGGTTTTTTGCCATAACTCCACGAGAAATCAACTGAGAGACATGAAATGCAGAAATGAAGGAGAGTATTATGTACGTAAAGGATGACGAAAGCATTGGAGCTGAAAAAAGAATACAATGCATACGGTATGGAATAAAAAAAAAAAGTTTTATTGAACGCATAGTATCGTGACTCATGATTGTCTATCCAAGAGGAAGAACAACAAGCAGATGTTCCTTAATATGGGATATGCCCTCCTCTCACTACAATGGTTGCTTCGCATTGTCTCAGCATACTCAGAACCAGCTGGTGCAACATTTCTTGCGGTAGGAGTGCCCATTCCTCAATCAGCATCTGTTTGACTTGTTGGGTGTTCTCCGGCGGATGTAAGCTTGCTGCATTGCGTCTCTCCAAAGCATCCCACACATGTTCAATGGGATTTAAATCTGGAGAGTACACTGGCCAATCCCTTTGAGTGATATCTTCACTTTCCAGTTGCTCCTCAACAGCAAGAGTCCGATATGGCCGTGCATTGTCATCCATAAAAATTAGGTCTGGGCCAATGGCACCTCGGAACAGATGCACATGGAGAAGGAGTACCTCCTCACAATAGCAATCTCCGGTTACAGACCCTCTGTCGAAAACGTGAAGCTCAGTTTGCCCGTTCAGCATAATGCCTCCCCAGACAAGAACTGCAGGACCACCATTACGGTGTCTTTTCTTGATGTTACTGGAATAAAACCGGGTCCCGACCTCTCTCCAAATCAAAACGCGTTGAGAATCGCTTCTGGTACTGAACCGACTCTCATCCGTAAAGAGGACACGACTCCATTGATCAGTTGTCCAGTTTTATGCTCTCTGCACCACTGTAAACGGTGGCGTCGGTGGCCAACTTTCAACGCGAGGCAGCATTCAGGGCGGTGGGCGAATAGGCCTCCTTTGTGAAGGCGTCTGGCCACAGTAAACCGCGACACTTGTCGCCCCGTTGCTGAGCAATGGCACTTGCTGACTGCTGTCAGCCTCTTTTCGCCTGCAGGACGATATATCAGTCATCCCCTGCAGATGTCGTCCTTAAGCAGCCACCACCAACCTTTCTAACAGCTGTACCTGTGGTTCGGAATGCTTTCCAAGCGCGAAACGACACTTTTGTTAATTCCGAACTCTGCAGCTACAGTGGTGACAGTACGTGCCTCCTCCAGCTTTCCGATCAATTCTTCCACGTGTGAAGTCGTCTCGGTGATTTCTTTTAGCCATATTTCACGAACTGACTCACCGTCACTTGCAAATATGTTGAATTGCGTCTCCGTCCTTGATTTTATTCTACTGTTGAGCTGTGCGTGCCGACATCATGCATTTTGTGTACGCTCACGTGGCCTCTGACGTTTCATTCCTGATATTTGCGTACGCATGACATTTTTACTGACTTACATGTTCATTGTACTGACTCCAGACCTCCTTTCCTGCAATTTCATGGCTATCTGCTAAATTTTTACATTGTTGCTTAAGTTTTGCACACCAGTGTATATTAAAGTGTACTATCTTATGCAAGTGTGGTGCTTTGGTGATATGTTCTTGAAACCTACGAATCATAGTGCTTTTGGACATGTTACTGTTTCTACCGACAGATGGTGCTATATTCTCGTTCGCTTTACCCCTTTTGGATATAAATATAACTACGGCAGCCCTTCATTACAGATTTCTTTGCTTCTGATGAAGAGGGACCTATATCTTTTTGCCCTGAAAATCAATAAGAGTTTTGATTAAAATCTAGCCAAATACAAGGTTATTGCTTTGCTAATTTTATGTAATCTTAAATCTATTATACCATATTTCTCAAACTATGATCTGCTAACCACAAGTGGTCCTTGAAGCTTGCTTTTGTAGTCTTTTTACATTTTCAGAAAAGAGATTAAATTACATGAACTATGTATGTTGCCCTGTAGCTGAAAATCTCGGGAGTCTGGAAATTACATGCAGCAGTCATGTATCATTTTTTTCTCCCAATGCCAACAGTTTATGAAATTTATTGCTAGTTACCCCACCTATGGACTTCCTTATATCATAGAATACAAAAGAAGGATTTAAAGGACTAAAATTGCAGTACTTCCTGCCAACATTTTTCTGTACATCTGGCACCACTGGGCTCACTGCTAATGAAAATGGAATAATATAGTGAACTACATGACTGTGCTTTAAAAATGTAATTTAGTTTGTTACTAAATGTGTGTGCAAGAAAGGGTTTTCATCACCAACCCAAATAAAGTGCTGAAATCAGCTTAGTGTATTTACCAACAGCTAACATTTATTTAATTTTTAATTAATAAGATAGAGATTATCCAAACTCTGATAGCCTTGAATTTAAAAACAAATATAAATTTTCTTCTATTAACTTAATTACTTAATATTGATATAAATTAAATGAATTTTAATTTATTGCATTTTAAAAGTATAAGTATATTGTTATGCTAAAAAAAAGGAGGGGATTTTGAGGGGGACAAGAGTATTGGGGGATTTTTAGGTCATTACTTGTTGTCACAGCCACATAAGTAGAAGTCGCCAAATTTTGAGAATGTGCTGAACTCTGGCAATCACATGCATAATTGTTCTTCAGGCAACCATGCTCGTAACAGTCATTCACTCAAGCATTGTTACCATTTTCATATGCGTTCTTTTTACTGTGTTCAAAGCTCCAACAATATTTGTGAACAGATCATGATATTTTTTACCTTAAATGTAATTTTAAAATATGCTCTTGTGGAATTTGACATAATAAGAAACTGCGGTGCAGAATACAGAATTTTGCTACAAAATCTCTAAATGGAATGATGAGCTATATGTGGTAGATAGCTGTTGTCATGGTTTG